>VMDR010018360.1:0-19246 GCA_007922815.1 Macrotus californicus | reverse complement strand
AACCTAAAGTCTAATGTCATTCCAAACCTCCATTCCCCTCCCCAGTGATGGTGGGCCCTTAAGTCTCTTCAACTGACCAAACTTCAGTGTATTTTAATGTTAATTAGTATTGATTTTTTAATTTCTGCAAATTGATTTTTTAGTCAGTGTTTACCAACTTTTTGCTCACCATTGCTTCTTGAATCCTACACTTCCTTCTGAGTTCAATTTATTTGCCCTGAAATACTCTTTAGTTGTTTTCTTAGCAAGAATTTAAGTGTAGAGAATTCTCTTTACTTTTGTTTTAAAGACTGTTTTTATGTTGTCTTCATCCCAAATGATACTCTACCTGGATATAAAATTCTAGGTTGGCAAAAAATAAAAACTAGAAAAAATAAAATTCAGGTTGACAATATTTTTCTTTAGGACTCTGAATATATTATCTTTTAGGTAATCTAGAATCTTCTAGATTCTATGACATTGAGATGTGTGCTATTGACCGATTCATTTGTAGGGACTCCCTCTCCCTTTACTTTTGCTTTTAGCATGTTCTTTTAGTTTTCTTACATAATTTCACTGCGATCTTTTCCTGTGTGATTTACTTGTACACTGTGCTTCTTAAATATTCATATCTTGTTCCGATTCTGGAGATTTCTTAGTCATTGCATTTTTCAATATCACCTCTTTATTATTTTCTCTTTTCTTCTTCTGGAATTCCTTTGAGAAATATGTTGGGTCTTTTCATTTTATTTTTTGTTTCTCACTGTTGCTTTTGTATTTTCAGTCTCTTTTTATTTTGGCGCGTTGTTTTCAGTTCTGTTCTATACGTTGCTAACTCTTTCTTCAGCTGTGCTTGATCTGCTGTTGAACTCATTGACCAAGTGTTCCGGACAATGACACATTGTTTTCATTTTTATAATTTTCAAATTTTGAGTTTTTTTAAATGTGGGATTTCATTTGAAAGTAAAATCTGGTCCTTGGTTTGGTGTGATGGTTCAGAACTCAGTATTTTGGTGCTATGGACTGAAAGCTCATGTCCCCCAAAGTCCTTATGTTGATGAGATCGGGTGCATTCTGGGTGGTTTGGCTGTAGACCAAAGTCCTTATGTTGAAATCCTAACTCCCAACGGGATCACAGTAGGAGATGGGGCTTCCCGGAGGTGATTAGATCCTAAAGCTGGAGTCCAAACATAATGGGATTAGTTCCCTTGTAACAGAGGCCCAGAGAGCAACCTTGCCCCTTCTGTCATGTGAGGTCCCAGTGAGAAGACGCCTGTCTGTGCATCTGGAAGTGGGCCCTCACCAGATCTGCACCTTGACCTCAGTTTTCGAGCCTCTAGAACTGTGAGACATACATGTTTGTTGTTTAAGCCGCCCAGCCCATGGTATTTCTCTTCAGCAGCTCCAAGGGACTAAGATATTTGATAAAGAATGGCTTTGTGCAAATTTCAGCCCTGTCACTTACTAGATCTGTGATCTGGAACAAGTTAGTTAACCTCTCTGTGCCTCCATTTTTCCATCTATAAAATGGAAAAATATTAATACCTCAAGTATAATAATAATAAGGCTGTTGTGAGGATTGAATTAGTTCATATTCACAAAGGATTTAGAAAAATACCAAACAGGCAGTCCGTGCTGTACTATTATCATCACTAACATCATTCAACGTAGCCTTGTCTTTCTGCATCTCTCATCCCTGTGCCTTAATTACTTCTGTTATAATTTCACTCATTTTAAAGATTTTCTTTTTTTTTTTTGGTAATCACTTTTTAAGTCCCATCCTGGTAACTCAAGTTTTTGCATTTAATCCTCTCGCACCTCGTGTCCACTGACTGTGCCTGACACACACAAAAGATGTCCTGGCTTCTTCTGTGACTCCTCATCATAAGCTCAGCTTCAGCGAGGTGGGTTGTTTTGTGAGAATCCCCTGCCAACTAGGTGTGTCTGTGCTCCCTGAAAGGGCTTTGCATTTACTTGTTCCATTAGAGCCACAGGTACATCTCTGTTCTATAGCCACACTTTCTGTTTATATTTTGAACTGGGGTTTTCTGAAATGTAATAAAAATTTGAAACTCTAAGCCCAAATAAGGATCAGGCATGCAGTTTGGATTTCTCAGAGAGTTCTATGTTTTTTCCCCCCACTGGTTGCCTAGACAGAGACAGATGAGATTCACTGATGAAATCTTTAAATGATGTTTTAAACAAATAAAACTTTGCTTCATAATTAGTGGTGTATAAGAACCCCCCTCCTCTTTTAATAGCCATAGGAACCTTACCTCTTCCCTGTCTCCAAAGAGGCGTCATGAAGACCATGTGGGCAGATGTTTTTTCTCTTGGATTTAGTCCCAACACCTCACCTCACCCAACTGAGGCTTCGTGTCTACATAAGCTTTGAACCTAAGCCTTCAGGTTATCAGGTTGCTGCTCAGGTCGCTACTCCAGCTTTAAATTTTCTTCTTTCTTAGCATTTTTAAAATTCTCTTCCAGAAATATTTCCTGGAGCTTTGGTAGCTGTGTCCAGCACTTTGGGGTGTGTTCGTGCTCCCTCTCACACAACTCCCAGTGGACTTGGTCCTTCTTGTTATTTCACAGCTATCTTTCCTACTAGTCTCCCTTCCCTCTCACTATTTACTTTCATTTTTTTTCTTATTATCTTCCTCTACTTCATACCCATTGCTTTCCTTCTCTGGTAGCATGTTTTGATCCTGAAAAGAAAAATAGCTTTATTAATTGGCCTTCTGCTGTCTACCCAAGCATCTCTGCCAAGGGCAATGCATATTGGGCTGAGGCAAGAAAATTTCATTTTAAAATCACAGACTTTGATGGTGTAGAAATATTCCCTGGTGTCACTCTTCTCTTTTCTCTAGTGAATACTTTAGATTTAATCATTCTTTTTTATAGCTTTGATATGTTAGTCATATTTTCTCACTGCATTCCTGACTGATGAACTGTGCTTTGAAAAATAACCTTGTTTGGCTACATTGTCCTGAGTAAGAGTGCCCAGATTGGCTGACGCGGACTCAGGCCTCGATGGCAGACATATTCCTATATTGAAGATGAGAACATTGGGCAAAACGGTCTCTCCACTGGTAGCCATCGCCATACCCAGCCCCTTTGATCCCTCACCCAACAAACCACCTTCTTAGCTCATTTCACCTCTTCTGTAGAACCAAAAAGCCCCTGTAGAAATGCCAGCCAGCAGGCATGATTCTATCTGGCCACACTGCATAAACTTTCTTTCTAAAAGTTAATGAATTAAAATTTGCTATTATAAAAATTGCTATACCGACCTCATTAAGGCTTTATTCTTTTTAATTGTAGTAAAATGTACATACAGTAGTTTTATCATTTTTTTAAATTTGATTCTTGAAACAGAGGGAGGGAGAGATCAAATTGTTTTTCCATTTATTATTGCATCCATTGGTTGCTTCTTGTATGTGCCCTGACTGGGGATTGAACCTGCAACCTTGGAGTATCAGAATCATGCTCTGAATAACTGAGCTACCTGGCCAGCTCAGTAGTTTTTACCATTTTAACATTTTTTGAAAGTATAGTTTAGTAGCATTAGGTACCTTCACATTATTGTGTAACCATCATCACTACCCGTCTCCAGAATTTTTTATCATTCTAACTGAAACTCTACCCATTAAACACCAATTCTCTCTCCTTTCTTCCGTCAGCCCGCCGGTAACCTCTATTCTACTTTCTTTCTCAGTGAATTTGACTTTTCTAAGTTCCTCAGATAAATGGAATCCTACAGCATTTGTCCTTTGGTGACTGGCTTATATCATTTAGCATAATGTCCTCAAGGATCATCCCTGTTGTCGTATGTGTCGAAATTTCATTAAGCCTTTACTTTTTAATGTATTGAATTTTATGCTCTTTTGGGCAAGCTGACTTTTCATTAGTCACAAAGCCATAAAGGATTTTATCTGCATCGATGCTGAGATCATCGCTGACATCTCTCACTCACCGCCCTTGAGACGCCATTCTCTCCCACAGCTACTGCTTCGGCTCTGTCATGTTTGAACTTTCCTTAGCCTTTTAACAAAGGAAAGACTTTGGAAACACATCATCTTCACATGAAAATGGAATTTTTATTCTGAAATATATAAGCTGCTTAACTTATTAGGTGAAAATGTGAAGGCACTGACCTTCACAAGTAGGAGAGCTGACGAGTCTAACAAGAAAATGATGTCTTTGGTGGCCTCAGCTTAGCTTTGACCCATCTCTGCCCCCACCCCCTCCTTAACCTGGAACATTCTTGGTCATCCACACCCAGAAACAGTGTCTTGTCACTGGCACTTGTCTCCCCTCATTCCTCCTCCTCCCACTTCCAACAACTTCTTAGCAGCCCCGCTCTCTGCCCTCCAGCCCCTTGTGGAGGAATAAGGTCCAATTTCCTTAACCCGACTTTTGGGGTCCCATATCATGGAACCCCAAATTATCTTTTCAGGTCCAGCCAAACAGAATTCTTTATTTCAAACAATTCTTATTTCATGTTTTTCCTTTTGATAACAACACCCTCCCCAGAGTATTTTAAAATGATGACCCTTAAACAAAGATCATCTCAAATATCTACCTTGTCCCAGAAACCTTTTCAAATCCTTTCACTTTCATATAATCATTCCCTCTATTAAATCCTCAAAACACTTTTATTTCCTCCTCTCTTTTGGAGTCTACCGGGTTTTTTAAAAAATTTCTTGTTAGCCACATATTTGTCGTAGTGCCTCGAACTTAGTAGGCTATAAATTGTTTAAAGGAAGTGACTTTGCCTTGCTCTTTCAGAACACCTGGCATTATGACTTGTATAAAATCCTTTATAAATATATTTTTTCTATAATTTTCTTGTTTACTTAGAGTGGGTCCATGGCATTGTGACCTTAAATTAATGCTGGAAACAGCTCTATAGCAGGTGACACCTCAGGAGCCCCCACGGAAGGAAGGAGATGGGAAGACAAGATGGAGGAAACAGATCTGAGTAGCGGGCCGCTGTTCATTGCTGATTATTGACCCAGAGTAAGTGGGAGTTTGCTTACATTTGGTTTGCTTCGTCATTTTGTTTTGTGTTTGTGTTTTGTTTTGTTTGTTTTCGGCTGTAGTATCCAGAGGAAATATACATGCAAAGGACCTTAAACTCAAATAGAAGATAAAGTGATGTGGAAATGAAAAGAAGAGTCCATATTTTTAAAGATCTATTTTTCCTCTTCTAATCAGATTATCAAGATGGTTTCTCTAACACTGGAATGCCCGGGGCTTCACGATGTTGATGAGTAAGGTACTATGGAGAATAACAGATTTTCCAAGCAATTTAGAAAAAATGCACATATTCCTAAATTACTACCTTTTGTTGGGATGATTTTGACTAATTCTCTACAAAATATATGAGATTGTTTTTTAGGTTTTTTGCCTGATGATTTTTAAAACTATACTATATTTATTAAAAAATAGTATTTATTTAATTTTTAAAAAGATTTGATTGATTTTTAGAGAGAGGGGGAGGGAGGGAGAAAGAGAGGGAGAGAAACATCAATGTGTGGTTACCTCTCTCACACCCTTTACTGGGGACCTGGCCCACAACCCAGGCATGTGCCTTGACTGGGAACCGAACAGGCGATCCTTCGGTTTGCAGGCCGGTACTCAATCCACTGAGCCACACCAGCAGGATAAATAAATAAATAAACAAACCATGTTTAAGGTTTCAGAGGGAAAGAAGTGGTTTAATGGTGAGCTTTTATTCTTAAGTGAAAATCACTATGCTCAATTTTAGTAAAATAACTGTTAAATCGATTTTATATTGAGTGCCACCTATTTAAAAGTAGTAAAAAAGCAATGCAGAATGGAAAACTGTTGAGTAAACAAATGAGGAAGCAGGTTGCAAATTGTGAATATTTTCAGTCATACATCTTAGGAGACATTGGGTTATGGAGCCACTGAATATTATTTTAGGATTCTTAGAAAATAGAGCAAGTCCTTCAAAAATAGAAAAGTCCTTGTCCATTTGTTTTTTTAAAAAGGGACAAAGTGAGAGCTAATGACTAAAGATTAGTTTACTTATCTCTAATCCTGAAATGATTATAGATCAAATCCTCAAAAAATCTACTTGTGCTGTAGACATCCAGAGGCACACAGGACTCTGAAGAGGAATGGTGTTTCAGACTATTTTAATTTCATTCCATGACAGGATGATGGGACATGCAGCTTGGAGGCAAGCAATAGAGGCCATTTATCTGTCTGTTACTCAAGCTTTCAATTCTATCATACATGTGATGCCCAGCAGCCAGCTAGGAAAATATGTCAAAAACCATGTTTCTGAAGCTGCAAGCCCTGGAGAGTTCCATGAGAATTTTTAAATGCACGAATACATTATTGTATGAATAATTATCTTTTAAAAAATATTCTACCAGTTAAAAAGAAAAATACTAACTTCTATTTTGCGGTAACGAAGTTGTATTGGAAAGATCTTCATATAGAATGATTTCAGTTTCTTAAGCCAGTGTTTTTCAAAATGGTTTTGTCTTCTCCAGTGTATTCTGGTTCCCAGAAGGAAGCAGATGGCATCGCTGAACTGGGGAACCGAGAGAACTTGCTGAGGGAACTGCCACGCACACGCAAGCAGGTTTCGTCAATAACAAAAGATGGTGCAGCTGGGAACAGCTGCTACCAGCCCTGATCCGAGGGGACTGGCGGGTGAGCAATTATAAGACTCTAGAGAAGATAGGAGTGTGGCAGGGGCCACCCACAGGAACTGATATTCCTGATGTCCAGGAGTTAAGATTCAAGTAAAAGTAAGATTCAAGTAAAAGGGCTCTTTACATAACTTTCAATGGAGACACTGTCTAAGGACTTAGAAGTTCAGCTGGAGGAGTGTCTGACAGATTCACGGATTACCTATTCTCCATCAGTGGCTCTCAACCCAGGCTGCAAATCACCAGGGAAAATTTTTACACGGGGCTTCCCAGGCCCATGGCCAGTGATTCTCATTTATTGTTGGTCTGAGGTGGGGCCCCAAAAGGTGTGTTTAAAGTCTTCCTTGATGGCCCCAATGTGCACCAGTGTGGAGAGCCACAGGGCGGGGTCCTAGGGGAAACACACTGGCAGCACAACCCTCTCCCACCCCTCCCCTCACCCAGGCAGCCAGCCCCAGGGCCCACGCTCATCACTACACTACTGTGTGCCCTCTTATAATAAAGGCTAGCTGTTCTCCTGATCATTAATTCACATTTTATCTTAAAGACACAGTAAATTTTTTCTCTTTATGAAGCAACTGCGAGCTAGCCCAGAGCCAATTCAGTGCATTGACTATATGAGATGCATCTGGGTAGTAGCTTCAGGCTTTGTGCCAATGATGCTATTTCCCTTTGCTTTTCCTTTTTCTTTCCCACTTATTCTATTTATACTAATTTGTTGTGCTTTTGTTTATCCCGGTAAACTGTTTCCAGTTTTGAGGGGGAAGAAGGAGGGGCATGTTTTTATATGAATAAATGGACAAAGAAAAATCACACAAACAATGCATCAAAGAGTTTTTGCAAGTATATCTATTTCCTGCAGGGTGTTCAAGGAGAAGACTGGACGAGCAGAGAAGGTGGAGTTAGTGGCGAGGAGGGATGGGGGTACCCGGACTCAGGGCAGGCAGGGTCAGTGAATGCCTACAGGACACAAACTCTGTGACATTCTCAAGGCAGAGAGGAGACTTGCGCCTCCCAAGTGAAGACAAGGTGGGCAATTATCACCTAAGTTTATGAAAAAGAACAAATGTTTCTGACACAACATATGAATGAGAGCAAGTTGATGTCTTCCTAGTGCAACCCTAGTTCTAAAGGAACAAGAAGGGAAGGTTTGAGGGGCTAAGGAGAAAATAAACTTGGAGACCTTCATGAAGGAGGGGCTTGGTTTTGACAGAGGGGAGGCCATATGCTACATGAGAAAACAGGTTCTAGGCAAGGCTCTACGCCGATGGTACAGAGGACTTCCTCCCCACAACGTGAGATGTGGTGGAAGGGATAGGCAGGGAGAGCTGTGCTGATAAGGAACTGAATAAGGAAAGGATGAGCCTTGCAAAGACTAGGGACATTTCAGTGAAAGTTTATAAGGGAAATACTAAAAAGAGTATTTATTCTTCATTTAATGAATATTTATGGAGCATTTTTTATGAGATGGGCATGGTGTTAGATATTTGGGATACAGCAGTAAATAAAACAGGTACAATGTTTGCCCTTATGAACCTTACAGTCTAGGCACTACCCATTAATTAAACAGCCCGAATCACAAGCTGTGATGGGTGCCTCCCAGACAGTCTACTTGAATAGGAGTATAAGCAGGGTGTGGGCAAGACCCTCTTCAAAGTCACACAAAAGGATGACTTGAACATTTTGAACCCAAATCTAAATCCAGTTATTATAAATTCCTCAGTTTATTAGGTAAATATTGAAATAAAATAAAAAATATAGCCTCCTCAAAATACATTTCCTTAAAAGAAAATATTTTATTTAATCATTTGTGATTTCTGAAGAAAAATGAGAATCTTTGCACTACTCTGAGTTTTCACTTGCAAATAAGCGTGTGATAATATTTCATGATAAAAGCACAAACAAAGGCAAACTTAAGCCTCTAATTCTACTCTGTGTAATGCTGAAATTACGCAGGGGGGGGGGAGGAGTATGGTCATATTTCCCATAGACCTTCATTACACTCACACTTTTTTCTGTAAATATTTTGAATGTACATGAGCAATTTCTGTCACTTGTCCAAAACCTAGAAGTGCCTGACAGCGTTCTAAAATGAATTTCTGAATTGGTTGCAGAAACAGTGACTGGTAACCATGTCTACAAATGGCAGGTCTATTTTGATGTGAGTTTAATTAATGCTCCATATGAAATTCCAAATGTCATAAGCCAGGAGTCTTAAATGTTTAATTATTAGCCTGACGTCTTATATAAAATTTGAATTTTGTTTAATGTATGCATGAAATTCTTTTAAGATAAATTTATGTTTTTAGGAGAAAGGAGTTTTATAAAACCACTCTATTATGATTTTAGTGGATGGAAACTATATGAAAATGCCACAAATGGTATGTAACATCAACAGTGAAACTTGAACTATAAGCTTGCAAGGAAAGCTTGGGCTGCCCAGTTATGACATTTGGTCATGAAGACCAAGCTGCTGTTTGAAGAAGTTGGCGATTAGGAGCTGAGGCCGTTGCTGGTACTCCACCAGAACTTCGTGGGGCAAGGTGATCTGGTCACATGCTAGTCTGTCCAGAAGTGTCACACAGACCACAGCAGCTAGAAGAGCAAACACCATCATTGCTGAAAACGGGGTTTATCTTTGGTATGGGAACAACGTCCCTAGCTCACCGTGTGTTATTTTCCGCCATGTAGATGCAACCCAGGCAACCTCTAGCCTTCTATATATATAACTCCTAATTCTATGGACTCTTACCAAATACTCCATCTAATTAAGTTAATGGAAATTATTTTAAGCATTCTCCCTCCTCATTTCCCTTGCAATTAATTGGCTAGATTAAGGGAAATCTTTATGTTAGGTCAAGAACAAGGGATCTTGTCCAAGGGATCAAGAATAAGGAGGGATCTTTGCCATTCAGGACACACAAACCTCCAGCTTTCTATCCTATTTCCAGATAGATGAAGCTCTTCTTACTTGAGGATACAACTGCAGAGATAGCCATTATTCCTGAGATGACATTTTACTCCTTGGTGCAATGTTTGAGTTTGCCTGCAGCATCCCTTGCTGAAGAGTAAAGTAAATATAAAAGATATGAATGCTGACCTCAGGAAACACCATTAAAGGTGAGTACTGACCCTCATGAAATTCGAGAAGAAAAATATTAAATGAAATGCTTCAGTATAAGAATCAACTCTATGAAGAAGCAAATTTATTAGCATTTAGTTTCTAAAGAATGAGAATAAAATCCTCTGATAGATGCAAAAGTAGGGGAAAAGAACAATTTTTTTTTTCTAAAAATGAACAAACAGACTGAAACTTTCATGGTTGAAAAGTCACCATGATTGGCAGTTTCTCTGTTTTTTTTCATCAGGAAGAACCAGAGAGAAAACCTGGGTCGCCCATGAATTCTTTCCTGTCAGTTTTACATGGAATCTTTCATTTCAAGGGATGTGATTATACACATGGAAATCAGTGTCAGCCAATTTGAACTGATGGTGTAATAATCTATACCTTCATCTGCAGCATTTAAAAAGGAATTTCAGTGTTTATGGGACTCGATGCGGTTACATTAACAGGCTTTGAGGGCGTGGAGATAAAGTTAGACTGGAGTGAAATATTTATTTGTTTGACCTCTCCCCTATTTCAGACTTCTTTATAAGATCTGGGCTTGGCATTGGCAGGAAAATTTCAGATATTCCATGCAGCAACATCTTCACTGATGTGTCCCCTAAAACAAGGCACATGAAAGAATAAACAAATGGGACCTCATCAAATTAAAAAGCTTCTGCATAGCTAAAGAAAACAGCATTAAAATGAACAGAGAACCACCTATATGGGAAAACATATTTGCCAATGATACCCAGACAAGGGTTTGATCTCCAAAATATATAAAGAACTCATACGACTCCACTAAAGGAACACAAAAAATCTAATTAAAAAATGGGCAAAAGATTTGAACAGACACTTCTCCAAGGAGGATATAACAGAAGGCCCAGAGACATATGAAAAGATGCTTTGGCATCAGTAGCCATCAGAGAGATGCAAGTTAAAACTACAATGAGATATCACTTCACACCGGTGAGAATGGCCATCATAAACAAATCAACAGACAGGTGTTGGAGAGGATGCAGAGAAAAGGGAACCCTAGTGCACTGTTGGTGAGATTGTAGACTGGTGCAGCCACTGTGGAAAACAGTATGGAATTTCCTCAGAAAACTAAAAATGGAACTGCCTTTTGACCCAGCAATTCCACTGCTAGGATTATACCCCAAGAGCCCTGAAACACCAAACCAAAAGAACCTATGCACCCCAATGTTCATAGCAGCACAATTTACAATAGCCAAGTGCTGGAAGCAACCTAAGTGCCCATCAGTCAATGAGTGGATCAAAAAACTATGGTACATTTACACAATGGAATTCTGCGCAGCAGAGAGAAAGAAGGAGATCCTACCCTTTGCAACAGCATGGATGGAATTAGAGAGCATTATGCTAAGTGAAATAAGCCAGGCGGTGAGGGAGAAATACCATATGATCTCACCTTTAACTGGAACATAATCAACGAAAGAAAAAAGCAAACAAAATATAACCAGAGACACTGAAATTAAGAACAATTTAACAATAGCCAGAGGGGAGGAGCGGGGGGACAGTGGGGGAGAAGGTTTTCAGGAACCACTATGGAGGACACATGGACATAACCAAGGGGGAGAGTGGGAGCAAGGGAGGGGGGAAGGATTGGCTGGGGTGGGGAGGAGTGGTGGGAGGAAAATGCAGACAACTGTAATTGAACGACAATAAAGTAATTAAAAAAAAAAGACCTGGGTTTGGGAAGGAGAAATGGATTGTGTTTATAATAGATGCTATTTTTTCTGTTTGGTTTACTTCTTACTATCTGCCAGGTATTTATAATATCATTTAGACCTTACAGGTATACTGTGAGTGAGCTCTTATTTTTATCCCCTTTTGACAGATGATGAAATGAAGACTCAGGGAGGTCAAACAAATGGCCCAGTATGCACAGCTAGTAAAGAGCCAACCAATTCCCAGCTTCCTGAACTGCTAAGAAGAGTTCTGTACTTTCCATCTACCTGTCACTTGAGCTGGCACATGCTGAACCATTAGGCAGACCCACTCTGACTTATCGGTCAAACTGACCCTCCTGTTCAGTGAAGTGAAAAGGAATGAAAATATTCAACTTGAGCTGAGTTAACTATTTCACCACCTAGGGCCCTTTTCATTCAAAACTCACTTGGTTGTCAAGCAACTTGGCTGAACAGGTAAACAAGAAATGAAGGGCTCGAAACATCCCCAGCTTTTCAAGTTAATGATCAGCAAGTCTGTTGCCTGGCATGAGCAAGCGGTAGCAGGGAAATGCTGAAAGTTGTTCTCTAACCCTTCCCTTGGAAGAAGAATGAAAGGAAACCCATGCTCTGTCCTTTTTGCAGGGTGGGAGCTGACTTGGCTAAACATCTTGTCTGGAGATTTCAAGGGTAATGCCAAAGATGGAAAAGAACAGGTCATGGCAATCTCAGTGGTGTTTTCTTGACCCCAGAGGCCCCTTGGACAAGCAGCATATAATAATCTTGTCACCTACAATTACTATTTCCACGAGCAATTAAAAGGAACTAATTGCCCAAAACAATTTGTCAAAATTAAGCCTGACAGCTTTGCTACCATAATCCTCAGATTGGGCAGGGAGGTGACTCCTGGGGAGGGACAAGTAGGGACCTAGCTGTCACTAAGGAGGTTGTTGGCAACTGACGTCAGGCTGCAACGTGCTGGGCACACACATCGGTATGAACATGGAGCACAAGGCCTCGGTGTACCAGGAACTCTCGGGGAGCCTTAGGTTTTTGGAATCATTTATGGTCCCCTTGAGAATCTGATGAAAGTTGTCATTGGAATCTCTTTTCACAAAATACACATGCACATATGCATATAAACACAAAATATGTGTTTTTAATTTCAGGGGTTCAGGGCCTCTGTAGCCCAACCATGAACCCTTAGGAATCCATGGACCTCTGCTTTAGTGCCCAAACCCCTGCCTTTCTGATTCAGAATGCACTTCCAGGAAAGTTTTCTGTGAACCATAGGCAAAGACAAACTCTTCTGTGGACAACAGAACTCGGACAGGGCTGGGCCTCAGAAAATGGCAAAGCAGCAAAGGGGAGCTTGGGAACTCCCAGCCTGGCTCTTATGACGGCTCCTCTTCCACTTCTCCTGGCCCTTTTCATGGCCCCCTTCACCCCTCAAAGTTCGAGTTTATTAAGCAGACCCCATCTTTACCCGCTGTGTGCCTGGTGTATAAAGCACAGAACTCTCAACAACCCAGAGCCTCTGTGCTGCCTCTGTCTCCCCTGAGACATCAATATCGGCTGCTGGCTGTGAATCAGTAACTAAGTGGAGAAAATTCATATGCAAAGGGGGCTGATCAAAACTAAGCAGCCTAGAAACAATTTGTTCTTCTAGGTTAGGGCCTCTCAAAATGTGTTCCACTGACTACCTCCATCAGAACCGGAACTCGATAATTATCAACGCAGACTCCTAGGCTCTATCCCTGACATGCAGGATTAGGGGTGAGAGCAGAGAGGCGGTGAATCTGCTTTTTGTTGTGGTGGTGGTGGTTGTTCTGAGGAGAGACTGTGAACCTTGTATACCCACGGGAGGCTGCTGGGAAGAGGCAGCAGAGCATGATGCAAAGGGGCCTCAAGTCAGAACTAGGTTCAAATCCCAGCTCAGCTACTTTTTAGCTGTGAAACCCTGCGGGAGCCTCTCTGAGCCACAGCTTTTTCTCCTGTGAGAGTGAAGAGAGCTGCAGTTGGTTGCTCTGCACCCTCGTGTAATAACATTTCAAAACCCTTACTTTTTTCCACGACAGAGTTAAGAAATGTTACAGCTCCACACGAAATATAATCTTTAATCCTTGTTGTAATATCTTTTTTACTTTATCAGTGATCACCATGCAGTTCCCAAAGCCCAATATCCTTCATTGCTGGGACCAGCAGAAGAACATAAAATGGAATTAAAGTCAAGATTCTGCTCCCTTTCATTGAACTGTAATAAAGTAATATTACGAAGACTAAATATATCCCCCAAGTTACCAGTATCTGTCAAAAGAAATAACACTGAATTCTTCCTTTACCCTAAAGAAAAACCACTGTGAGTACTGCAAACACCAAAGACAAAGAGGATTTAAGCAGAACCTAATCTTAGGTAAATATTAGGTTCCATATATTGCCAGGCAAGCAGGTGAGTGTCACAAGGCAGCACTGTCTTTTAAAAATGGATACAAATTGAACATACTTATCACAAATTCACAGTGCAAAAGGATTATCACCTTGAATCAGAATGTTAGGGGTTCAATTAAAGTAGTGTTGCTCTGAGAGAGGGACAGGCGAATGCACATTATAAAATCACAGATGAATGCATTTATGCAGCACGGTGCAATGGGTTAACAGTATTCTGAAGCTTCTGCCTTTCTATATAGAATAATTTTGTGAACGCCACTATTTCCTTTCCCAAATCTTTGTTAAAGTAATATTGGATTCCCACTATTCTTTTTCAGGATAATGAGATCAGAATAACAACAGTGACTTTTTGGTGTCTGTGGCCCCATTTCAAACAGTTTGTCCACCTATGAAATATCAAAAGACTCTGGGGCTACTGATAAAGCAGAAATATCACATGAACCTTACAGAAAAAGGGAGGCTTAAATTTCATGCATTGTCCCTTCCTATTTGGACAGTTAAGAGGCACTCCAAAATCCTTTAGAAAATTCCAAGCCACTAATGAAGCTAGGGAATGAAGGAACCAGTTGCATTTGCTATAGCCATTTTCCACGGTAAATAACGGTTAAGTAGTCACTCTTTGCATTTGTTCATTCATTCATTTAGCAAATACAAGTATGTACTAAATGCCCACATGGCAGATATTATTCTAAGTGCTGGGAATATTAGCAAAAAAATGACAAACAATATCCCTGCTCTTGGTGTTCATATTGTAATAAAGAGAGACATTAAATGCATACTTGTACATTCCAGCATTAATATGTATAAAGTAAAATGTAAGTTAATATATAAGGAAACTACAAATATAGTTTATATGCAGAGAAATTGAGTGAGTGAGTGAGTGAGTGAGTAGAGTGAATGTGAGTAGGTTTAGTTCAGGTAGCATTTCAAGGCTTGACAAAGTGAGGTTTATGATGAGATCCCCTATTAATCACACAGATAAGAAGTGGTAATCCATGTGGACCCAAGACCTCCTTGTCTCAGGTGGACACAGAAAGGCCTACTTCTGCATTTGTCCAAACTCAGTGAGTGACTCCTCTGAGTTAGGAGAATGGGTCTCTAGAAGACCTTTGCTTAAATAAACCATTAGCCATCATCACCTTAGTTTGAAATCAGATTGGATTCAGTCATCTGGTAGTATGAAAGGGACAGAAAGGCCATTAGAGAAAGCTTCCTGGAGAGACCAGGTCTGTTGGGTAATTAGTAAAAGTGGGAGTGGGATGGAGGGGGCTGGCAAATGAGACTGAGAGGCCACCTGTGTTGCCCACTATTGGTGTATCCTCCCTAACTTCCTCTACGTTAATGCATGTGAAGGTTCTCTCAGCCCTTCCCCTAAGCAAGCTTTTCTAGCTCGGACAGAGCTTTCCCAAGCCTCACTGCTGTGGGGGAAGGATGTTATGAAGTGATGAAAGATGGGAACGTGGTAGCAGCACATGCATGGATGGAGCTTTTGTCTGTGTTCTTGGTGGTTGACCTTCCAGGGGGCAATGTACCAGGAATTCAGCTTTCAGAACAGTGGAATATTCACAACAAAGAAATTCAGACAGAAATACTCTAAAGAACTACACAATTAGAGAGCTACAGACCCAACCTTTAGTGAGAAGGTTGGCAGTCCGGAGGGTCTGCTCAGTGACAAGGCTGGGGCAGTGGTCTGCAAGAGAGCTACTGGCAGGTCAAAATCAGCTACTAGCAGCAGCAGAAAAAGAAAAATGCAGCAGGTAGCCAGAATAGAGCACGCTAGGCAGGAAGGAATCCAGGACGGTGACTGTAGGTGGCCGAAAGAGCAAGGTCATAAGGATTTGCATCAAGGACAGCAAAGTCCTTACAACAGAATTATTTTTCTGAAGTTTTGACATCCTTAAAGAGAGAGACTTGGGTCCAGGGTTCACAAGCCCAGGACTTTCTCTGGCTGCCAATCAGAGCCTCTTAAGAAGGAACTAATGGCCATCACCAAACTTACTCGTATATCAGGATACCATGTTTGTACTAGGCATTTTATGTTTAAACTGATTACTAAATTCTGCTCTATTTGCATATTAGGTGGAGCTTGGATTCAAAGGACCACTTGTTTTTATAATAAAGAAATGTGGAGAGCATTTCTCAGAACAGAAATATCTGAATCCAGGTGTTCCTGCGGGCTGTGTGCTAATTGGACTGCTCTTAGGCGAGGTCAAGGGGCCCTCAGCTGGTGTTCCCACTCTCACTAACGATGGAGAGAAAATCAGATGCTATTGTTTCTCTGAAAGGAGGTGTTAATGATGACCTTCTAAAGAGGACAAGGACGCATTTGCATCCTTTCCTCATATAGTACAAAGGTTTGCTTGTACGTGTACTCTGAGAGATGGAAGTAGGTAAGGATAGTGGTTCTACAATTAATCTCTTCTGAACTATAACTTCTTTCTAAAATGTATTTTTAGAAAAGTTACCACATATATTTTCTTTGTAGTTTTGTGTATTCAAACTGATTGAAATTAAAATTCCACTTGTGATTAAATGAAGCATTATCATGCTATCATTCTTTACTGTTTTTTGAAGGTTTCTTTTCTGGGTGCCAGGAAACAAGACTCCCCAAGTGTTCTGCCAGTGGCACCAGCCTCTCCTCTTTAGTCTCCTTTGCTGGATCTTCCTCACCTCCCTTAGCTTTCAACTTCTAACCAAGGACCTTTCTTCATCTGTTTCTATCCTCTCTTGCTCTGTCATCTCATCAGTTGCTTGGCTTTAGTTGTCAACTATACACTGTCCACTTACAATTTTACTTCTCCAGTCCAAACTCCAGATTCACAAATCCACCTGCTTGCTCAGCCCCAAAGCCTCACCTAATTTCCTGTCTCCTAGGTACAGCTTCATCCTTCCAGTTGCTTGGGCCAAAGACCTGGATATCATTCTTAACTCCTCTCTCTCTCTCAATCACATTGTCAACAAATCTTCCTAGATCTGCCTTCAAAACGTGCCTAGAGTGAGGCTGCTCACCATCTTCGCTGTGCTCACCCTGGTCCACCACCTGATGTATTTGCCCTCTTCTTCTCCCTGCTTCTACCTTTGGCCCCAGTTGGCTCTTCCGACTCAGCAAGCAATGCGGTCCTATTAGTCATATTAGTCAAACCACAAGTCGTATCTGGTCCTTCTCTATTCAAAGCTCTCCAATGACTTCCCGTTTTGCTGAGAGTGAAAGTCGTGCTTCTCACAGTGACCACAACAGCTGCACTCCCATCTCTTCCCACCCTCTACTGCTTCACTCCTCTCCTGGCACACTGGTCTCCTAGTTTCACCAACATACTCTATATGCTCCTGCCTGGTGGCCTTAGATTTGCAGTTCCCAGACGGCTCTTCCCCTGGTGTCCATGTGGCATTTTCTAAAACTGCACCTTCTCCATGCATTCTTCCCTGATCATGCTACTTAATATTATGATTTTTCCTCCCTACCTTGGTCATCCCTGCTCCTTTCCCTGCCTTATTGTAGTCACAGCTCTCTTCAGCATCTAACATATCACTATGTTACTAACCATTAGTCATTGTTGTTGTTCATCTACCTCCCTAGATCCCATAAGGGCAGAGATTTTGTCTGCAGTTTCCACTGCCGTATCCCCAGCGCTTGGGCACTCAAACTACTCATTGATATTCAGAAGAAGGTCTTTCTTTTTTTAAGAAGAAAATGATGGAGATAAACTTATGAACCAAAATTTGATTAAAAAACTAGCCTTCTTATTATGACATGCACTCAGTAGACACACTATAAAACATATTTGAGTCAATAACATATTTTATGGATTTTTTTCTGAAAAAATGGATCATTGATGTGTGAAATATAAAACTGTAAATTCTGAAAAAGTTGCTCCAACATTTTCTTGGACATCATTATTAATATCAGGGCACTGCATCCCACTCAAAACCATTATTGTAGATGGTGTTATTATGCTTAAATCTGAGGCTTTCAAACTCAATTAAATAAAGAGTATTTTATTCACTTTGCAGCTGTACCCTCTTCCATTAATAAAATCTAAAAATTAAGTCTAGGAGATGACTATGAAAATAATTTAAAGTCAGGAAGAATAGTTATACTGACTAGCACCCATGAAAATTGTTTTACTTCAATAGTTTTGTTGGTGCTGGTCAAAGGTTGGTGTTACTATTGAAATAATTTCACCAAAAATAAAAATGCAAGCTGCACCCATATTTGGTTTTTCAGTATCATTCTCCACCAAATGGAACAAGAGTTTCCTGGAGAAATAGTTGATTCCAGGTTCAAGGCAAGGAAAGTGAAGCTTGTGCCTCAGAATACTGTTGTGCCTGAAAGTGAGAAAGTTCTCAAGAGCTATTAGATTTATTTCAAAAGGACAAGAAAAGGGTGCAATTGAGGGCACTCTCCCTGGCCAAATTAGGGATAAGTTGAGTATCACAAAAAATATAATGATGACAGAAACTGTTTATAACACATTGATCTGAACAAAATCCACAATAAAAAAATGTCTCTCCCCAACCCAACTGAAAAGACAAAGAGAGATAGAGAGAGGCAGAAAGGTGTGTAAGGAAGAAAAGCTCTTCTTAAAGAAGAACGCCAGCTGATAAATGCAGGAGGAGTGAGGCAAGGACAAAGCCATTATTTGCAGCCTATGCTGAAATCACTGGGTGAAAGGTGGTCGGGTTACAGGATAGTCCCACAGTGCCAAATTATCTATCACCCCAGAGATTATTGGCTGCTCACAAAGAAAAGTTTCGCTTTTAAGTGGAGGGAGGTGGGCGTTACCACTTGAACCAGTGGGACATCCTCATGTTACATCTCCCTGATGCAGTGCAATGGGAAGTTTACCTTCTCTGAACTGTTCTTGCCATACAGCTGTATGTGATCATATCACTAGACCTCTCTTCCACTTTATAGGAAATAGGCAGCACAGATGAGCAAGTGAAACCCATGATGAAACACACAGACAGATCTAGTCTAGATCATGGGCTTTTCTCCAAGATAACAGACTTGACTATTCAAAAAAAGTCTACTGTATTGAGAAAAAATAGTAAGGAGAATATTCTAGATGTTCTAGATGGAAAATTACAGAGATGCAACGATCAAGTAATATACTGTAGAAAGTTAATTTGATATTGGATAAGAAAATAATCTATAAAAGATACTTTTAGGAAAATTTAAATATGGAATGGGTAAGTGATGTTATGAAACTTGTTTTATTTTTTTAAACCTTTTTCAGTTTAATAATGGTATTGTGGTCATTAGGAGAATATTTGTATTCTTAGGAAATGATGCTGAGAAATAAGAGTTCAGTGACATGGTGTTTTTATTCATTTGT
>VMDR010018359.1:0-19256 GCA_007922815.1 Macrotus californicus | reverse complement strand
AAAAAAAAAAAGAAGAAAAAGGTATACAAATTGGGGAAAAAGGAAAAACAATTATTGTTTGCAGAATATATAACTGTGAGTGTGGAAAGTTAAAGAATTTATACCAAAAAAATCATTAGAATCAATAAGAACCTTTAGCAAGATCATTGGATACAAAAATAATATATATAATCATTTGCTTTCCTATATATCAGCCACAAATAATTAAAAATTTAAAAATACAAACATCAAAAAATAACTAGCAGCAATTATAATAAAAGATCTCTACAGAGAATAGTATAAAATATCATCAAAACATTAAACAGACCTAAATAAATGGCTAGAGATAACCAAAACTAATGTTTTTAGAATATGGAAGATCTTCATGACCTTGGGGTAGAGGAACTTTAAAAAAAAACATAAAAAGTACTAACCACAAAGGAAAAGATTACCAAAGGTGGTTACATTAAATTAAAAACACGTGTTCATACAGTGCCATAAAGAGCGTGAGACTAGGAACCTCAACAGGGAGAAGGTAACTGTGAGGCATCTACGGGGCTAAGGTCCAGTATCTCGAACACACGTAGACCCATCAATTTACAATGAGAATCGTAAGCACCAGATTGTCCAAAATCAGAAGTCTGCACCAGATGTTGGTGAGAACATGGAACAATGGGAGTGGTCTTACCCTTTTGGTGTGGGTGGGAAGTTCTACAAGTCTTGGGCAAACTGTTGCACAGCAAAGTTTAAATATACATCCTGTGACCTAAGACTCCCACTGCTAGATAACTGCTTTGGAGAAGCTCTGTCACAGGTGGGCTAGGAGACAGGTGTGATAGGGTTTGTTGCCTCACTGCTTGCGACACTTCCAAACTGGAAACAGCCCAAATGTCAATCCACAGTAGGAGGGATAAATAAATTGTCACATCTTTATTTAAAGGAATACAACAAAAGCAATGAAAAACTCTAAAAACATGCATAAATTCCACAAACATAACGCCGAACAAGAGAAGCCAGCCACAAAGGACTGACCAATTATGGTATTATTATTCCATTCATGCAAAATTTCAGGCTAAGGCAAAAAAGAAATTGTACTTCTCACGGATGCATTCGCATACAGTAAAACTACAAAAGAAAGCACAAAAATGATTACAACAAAAGCCAGGCGTGGCTTACCTTTGGGGCTCTACGCCCCCTGAGGGCAGGAGTCAAGTCTTCTCCTCTTTATCCTCAGCATCTAGCACAGGCCAGACACACAGTTGGCACTCCACACGCTTTTGTTTTAACGAGATGCATGGTGTCTGCAATATAAATTATTAAAGTTCGTTAAACACCCTGTGGCCTAACCCTGTCTCCACGGCAGGCTGCAGGTCTCCGACAGGACAAACCAAACAGCCCCTGCTGGTCAGGACTGCCCCAGGCAGCCTTTGCTGAGAGCTCTCTTAGGCAACAATGTATTTTAGAGAATGGATTTTGTTGTTGTTCCTTAAAAAAGGACTCACAGATCTTTCCCACATCATGTCATGAAGAAAGGGGAAAACAGTAAAAAAAAAAAAAGACAATGACAAAAGAGTGTAGGACATTAAAGTATTGTTAATGTTTGAATATGTTACATCTCTTGTGAAAATGAATTGCTTTTAACAGGGGTCTTCAATCCTTTAGCCAGGCACTCGCCAAAGGAGATTTGTATGAGTTAGTTTGGCCAATGAGGAGGGACGAGAGGAGAGGGTTACTGGATATCCCAAATATTACCACTTCTACTTACCTCTACTGCTTGCTGCTTTTGGAAGGAAACATGCCAATCTGACTTACCTCACCCCCTCTCCCACCACCACTAGTCTGTGTGCATAGGAGAGGCTTTGAAACTTGTGTTGGATTTTGACAATGAGGATCTGGGATCAAGAAACCTGAGAAGCAGCGGGAGGAACATCACCCATGGAAAGCAGATGGAAGGAGGGCTCTGGGACTGTAGAGGCAAACATCCCTAGAGGAGCCTGGAGTTGAGGGATTTGGGTGTGCTGCCCAGAGGGGTAGGCAGAGATGGGCTCTGGTGGCGGGAGGTGGTTAAGGAAGCCTCCCACAGGGGTCCAGATGAAGTGAGCTTCCTGTTATTATGTGTGTGTTGATTTCCCTGATGTTATCCAGGAGCTTGTAGGAGAGCCTTGGTTAGATATGCCTGCCTAGTGCCAGCTGCTGCCCACAGGGAAATAAGCAAAGAGCTGCAAGTCATTAGGATTTAGAAGGGGAGTGGCATTGCCTGAGGCCACTCTGGTGATGCAGTGGTGACTTGCCAGGAGTCTCCAAAGAGAAGCTAAACATCAGAAAACAGGAATCAGGGTGCCCAAGCCCAGCTTCCCCTCGTCTCCCACTGCCCGCATGACCGGCCCTGGCTGGTTTTACTAGGGAGTCCGCAGGTTCTGCTTTGCCTGGGCAGCTGACTTTGGGCCAGCACTGGGTGGCAGAGGGTTTCTGTTCCTCAGCAGGAGACCGCATTTCCCCAGGAAGCAGGAGGATGTTGGAGCAAGTTGCACAGTGGGTGATCACAAAGCAGGACAGGTGGGGCTTGTAAAAATCTCTTTTCCAAATATATCTCAAAGAGTATTAGAAACAACTGTCAGTGGCTCCACAGGACACAGGTGTGGAGACACGGGATGAGAACTGTCTAAAGAGCCAACCTCTCTCCCGAGACCTAATTTGTCATTCTCAGGTCGGGGGCAAGTGTGGACATGTTCCTGATTTAGTCTCTGCCTTCCCACTTTCAGAGGGAGAGGGTTTCCAAGTCCAGCAGCTCCTGCCTGCTCTTGTGTTTCCCCAGCTGTGTGCTGTCACCAGTTCATGGAAGACAGACTTCCAGCATAGACAGGACTCCCCAAAGGACAGAGAGCAAGCTGAGTGTCCCCGAGTGAGGTTTTACAGGTGACAACAAACAAACAACTCAGATAGGGGACCCAGGGCCCAGGGCCTTTTGCAGCCCAGGTAGGCTCAGGAGAAGAGCACTTCAGTTGCAGACTCTAAGACTCCAGACTCCAGGGGCCAATGTCCTAGAATCAGGCACAACATGTAATCAAGGCTATGAAAAGGAGATCAGTTTTGCCTGTCAGTTTTAATTAAATGATGAGGAAATAATGATTAACCAGAGCCCAAGACAGCTCCTTACAATACCAAGGAGAACAGTCAAGTGCCGTTTGAAGGTATGTTGCTGTTGCCACTGCAGAAACAAAGGCATATCACATGTGGCGCCCTGCCCACAGATCCTAGATCTCCTCCCGCCAGGCAGGTTTTCAGTCCAAGAAATAACTTGAGGCATTGGGATTCTAGTCCTGCATTATCTCTGCAAGCCCTGCCTCTCCAACTACATCTCACCCCACTGCTAAGTGGAGTTTTAGGGAAATGAATGGTCATAGTCTTATAAATCTGAGCATATCCAAAGTGGCATATTGTTTTGAGGCTTATCATTGCAGTCTGCTTAAAGCCTGGGAGTATTTCCACCTGAGACACTTCCACAGGCAAGATGGGGATTGGTCAGGGGAAGGTGGAAGCCTCTCCTGGCAGTGCTGAGGAGATGAGAGTGGGATAGAATGGAGTGGGCGTTGAGAAAGCCCAAGAAGCAACTTGACTCAGTTCACGCCAACCCATATCTCCAGATCACATCTACTCCTGGTAAAGTGGAGATGGCCCCAGCTGGTGTGAAAATTCCAAATCTCATGCCTGTCCAAAGACTTACGAGATAAAAATGCTTCTGTGGATGAGAAATACACTCAAGAGAGGCACAGAATTGTTTCACTCCTAATAAAATAAAATTGCACTGCCAATTTTATTTATTAAAATGAACTCCTGAAAAAGAAGAATTTGGTAGTTCTCACCAATGGAACAATGTCTGATAGCTCTCTCAGAACAGGGCATATATCTTGTAAAAACAAATAACTCAAAAAAAGATATAGGGCTTGTGGACCAGCTGTGCTTCTGTGGTCTGGACTGAGACTCCAAATTAAGCTGGTTAGATGCTGGCCCTGCTTGAGGAAGTGTCAGATTTGGCCATTTCCACCCAAGCCATTTATTGGAGGTAGGCAGTTAGGAATACATTCTGTGCCACTGTCCTCAGACTGTGATGTGCCTAGTAGGTCATCACGTGTCTCTATTTACCGAGTGCCTCCAGGCCTGGCCTGGCCTGGCCTGGCCTGGCAGAGTACTCTTTGAAAAGCACATAGTCAAGCTCTAGGCTCTCCACCCTCCCAGCTGTGGAGCCCTGCCTGGTCTTGTGTCCAGGGTTCTATCCATGCCATTTGGCAGCTTGGAAATGAAAGTACACAAATCAGCAGTCTGGGCATCTGGCCTTTTCCCCTACCTAACAGAGAGATTATTGCTAGTGCAGGTCACTCCAAAGGAAACCCCTCTTATTGCAAGGTTTTGCTTTTTGAAAAAATTTAAAATTAAGGAGACTGAATCACGAGTGTGTGCTAGATGAAGTGGTAACATGGCCATTGATTAGGTATTGAAGAAAGAATCACATCTCAGATATGGCGATGTTAGACTTACATACACCAAACCCCCAAAGAATTTTGAGCTCTCAGAGAAGTTAATCCTTTCTCCTTAAAATACTCACCCATGCACATATGCACACACACACGCTATTTTTTCCAGGATGTGCAAGCCTTATAAAAACTGAGATTTGATTCACTGATGTAGAAATAAACACGACTCTACCCTGCTTCTTAACAGAGTACCACATGTGAAAATGGCTTCAATGGGAACAATAAATGTATTACAGTTTGTTCTTGTAAGTTAACCTTCTGGGTCTCACAGACAATTTACCCTACCTGGACTCTTACCCTACCTGGGAGGCAGAGCCAGTGGCCATCCCACACAAAACCCTCCTTCTGGGAATGGCTTGGACATCTCCCAGCAGCCTGGAGAGCAAATCACAAGTCCCAGCTGGCAGGTTGGTTCTCAATTGAATTTTGTAAGTATTTATCAAGCTCCTTGCTGTGCCCTGGGCCTGAGCTAGGCTAAGCTACATACAGGATAAAAAACAGAGAAGAGCCACTCCTCCCCTACTCTGGTCAGGATGAACTGATGGTTCAAGCCAGAGAGAAGGATGAGCTAGTCTGCAGGAAATGCTTACTGACCTCAGCAGTCTTGGGCTTGGGGAGGTGTCAGCATTTAGCGTTTGTTTCCACAGGTGAGGACTACCCAGTATGCACTCAAAGTCCATGGCAAGTTACATCAGAGGCCCTTCAATGAAGGGGAGTCTGGCTTGTAGCTGGAGAACAGGAGAGGAGATGTTAACAATGCAATCAGTTACCCGACCATCCAAATCGAAAACAGCAAAGCCCCTGAGCCCATCAACTCACCCATGTTTCATTTCCACAAGGCAATTTCTTTGCAGTCATAATGACCCCAGGTATCCTAGTCCTTCCGTTGTCATAGGGAACAATTTCATTCGTGATAAAGAACTGAAGCTCCAGAGTGTATATATGTTTGAGATTAAATTCTGGCTCTGACACTTAAACTTCTGAGCCTCCATTTCCTCACCTATGAAGAGGTAATGATACCTCCTTGATGGTGTGATAATCAATGAGATCCTTTAAGTCAAGTAAGCATACAAGAAGCATTCAGTGTGAAGAGAAGACAATTGTAGTGCAGGTGGCAAATGCTACGAGAGGGGAAGCCAAAAGGCTGTTGGAAAAGAAAGTTCCCCTGATCCAGTCTGGGGACAAGCAAGGCTTTCTGGAGGGTTTGAGCCTGATTCACCTTAAAGGGGGAATAGAAATTAACTAGATGAAAAGGAAGATGAGGGATCAGAAGGATGTCTCAGAAAGGGGCTCCCATATGAGCCAAAGCAGGTGGCGAGCAGGGAAGGCAGAGTTCGGAGAGAAGATAATTGGCTCCAGGCTGTGGAGCACTCCCTGTGGAACAGAGGTTGTGAGAGCTGGGCAGGGGCTGGAGCTTTACAGGAGACACAAAATGGCTTGGACGCTCTCCTGGGAGCACTGGGGAGTCAGAAGAGGGATCTGCTTTCTAGAAGGGTCCTACTGGCATGGGTGTCAAGCCCCTACCAGTGAGGGGGGTGTCTATGGAGGCTAATAGGAATCCTTGGTAGTAATCCAGGCCAGAGGTAATGGTGGTTGTAGAGAGGGCAGTGGAGGCCAGAAATATTTGGGAAGCAAAACTGACAGAACTCAGAGATTGCTTGGATGTAGACTATGAAGAGATAAATTCAAGCCAAACTTCTAGCTTGGAAGCTGAGTAGATAGTGGTACCAGCATCCAAAATAGAGGACACAGGAGAAAAGAGGGTTTGGGATGGGAGGGTAAGGAGCTTGGATCTGGGGAAAGTTGGGTTGGGTGGGTTTAAAAGACCAGGATTGGGGCAGTCATGAAGAAGGATGAGGTGACCATGGTGATAGGGATTGAAAGAGGTGACAGGTCAGACAAAGCACCCGAGCAGGAAGGGCTGGCATCTGTCTTCTTTGGGGACCCTGCAGCCTGTCTTGCCCTCCGTCACACTTCACAGACCCTGCTGTGACTGCCTATAGCTGCGCGAAGGCATCGTGACTTTTCTATTCCTGGCAGACAGGTCCCCCACCTTCTGCCTCTGTCCTCAAATGCATCTGCTTTCTCTCTTCTCCTAGAGACTGACCTTTCTAAAAACCCAGGTTACTTTCTAGCTTAATAATCTTCAATGGCTCCTCACTGCCTTCACAATTCAAGTATATCTCTTCAGCATGGCACTTTAATAACTTTCTGCACAAATTGTGTCTACATGGTTTTCAAGCAACTGAACAAAAAAAATGTTAAAGGAATGAGATAGTCAGCCACCTGTATATTTTGGAACAGGTTGAGATGACCTCAGAATCCTTTACTATCTCCAGTCCCTCCAGTCTATTAGGCAATACCTTGGCCCAAATATTGCCAAGCACCACAGTGTCCCAGCATTTACAAAATGGGAAGGTTCTTAGACACCAGAGAACTGCGTCCCTCATGCAAGACCTTCCTGCTCTGGACCCTGCTGTCAATCTCTTTAACCTCTTCCCTTTCCACACCCACTGCCATTCCTCAGAGAAATGCACATCAACTGCAGGTCTCTGGAGCCATCCTTTCTCATATCCCTGGACTTTGCATATGCTGGTCCTCTTTTCCTCTGTCCTTCATGCCTTTTCATCTCTTTTCTCCCCCCAGAATAATTACTGTTTAGTATTTAGGACTCATCTTAAAATTCACCTGCTTCAGAACCTTCCAGAAACTTTCTCCAATGCTTTTCTCCAGTCTGGATTAGGTATCTACCCTATGCACTCCCACACTGGGACTTCCCTTCCTCTCTCATACCATGTCCCACACTGTTGTCCTTGCTGTCTCTCTCTAGAGTTCCTTAAGGCCAGGGGCTGCATACGTTCATCTCTCTGTCACTACTACTTAGCACCAAGACCCAGCATGAGGCACTCCAGATGAACTAATTTCTCTGAAAACCCATGGCTAAGTCTGCTTCTCCCACATGAGGTTTGTCTAAGTGCCAAACAACTGCTCGCTCTTTGCCTCCTCTGTAGCAGCAGGGAGGCCTGCAGTAACATGGGTTTCTGAGCACGAGGACTCATTAACATACCAAGGGCAAAGTCACTACAGGAAGGAGTGCTTGCTATGGTGTGGCAGGAACAGGTTATGAACTGGAGTAAGTGGTCTTTGGGGAGTGGCACCTTGCTGTTTTTATTATTCCAAGAAGCTAGTGGTAGAAAATGAATATAAAACAGTTAAGCCATTCCCCCCTAAAAAAAATAGTTTCATAACTTATCTTTTAGAGAATGTCTGTATGGTTTCCAAACAACTGAATGGGACAGTAGAAAGTAAGTCCATTGCTCAGCTATATTAGATTTGCTAGGGATAGTCTCAGGATCCCCCAGTATCTTCAGCCCTTTCATTCTGGTGGGTGACACCCTGGACCCAGGCAGCCCAATACATTGGAGAGTCCTTCCTGGCATTTTAGAACCTGAAAAGAATCTTAAAGACTATATAACCCCACAGCCTCATTTCAAACAAACAAAAAAACAAACAACTAATGCCTAGGCACACTTATAAGTACATGTGTACTGCATCCAATTAGGTGCACACCTAAAATATTAAGACTGGGGCTACTGGAGAGCACTCCAGGAAGGTCAAAGGACTCAAAATATATTCTTCTAAGAGTTTAGAGTATGAAGTTCCTCCCTCCAGGATCTCAAAGTCTGGGGAGGAAACAGATAATTTAAATGGGAAATCATAATTAAAAATATACAGGAATCTTTGTGAGCACTGGCAAGAGGGGGCAGTTAACCCAGGATAAGAAAAATCAGCCTTCCAGCCTCTTACACATGGAATTATCTGAACTGAGACCTCAGGTATGAGTTAGCTAGGTGAAGAGGGTAAAGTGGGTGGGTATCACAGTGCATCCTCAACAAAAGAAAGTGCATCTACAAAAGGCTTAAAATAGGGACTCATGGCAAGTTTTAGAGATGGTGAGTGGTTCAGAAAAACTGAACCTTGAATCTGGGGACCAGGTGGGAAGCAGTGAGAAGGGAAGCTGGTAAAGGGAGCCAAGGACGAATTTTGGAGTATCTTGTATATTGGTTGTGATGCACAGTAATACTGAGCAATTTAGAGCTTTCTCTGAGGTCAGTGAGGAGAAACTGAAGGTCAGTGACATGGGCAGATATGCATTTTTAAAAAATATTTGATTGTTATTCATTTTTTTAATTATTGATTTTAGAGAGAGGAGGGGAGAGAGAATCACCGATTTTTGTTGTTTCACTTATTTATGTACTCATTGGTTGATTCTTGTATGTGTCCTGATCAGGGATCAAACCCACAACCTTGGTGTATCAGGACAATCCTCTAACCAACTAAGCCACCACGCCAGGGCTGAATGCATTTAACTTCATATGCATAATCACTTCACTGTGGCTGCAGGGTAGAGAAAGGACAGAATAACCCATAGGAGGCTACAGCCAGACAAGAGCTAAACTGCAGGAGAGACAGAGGAAATGGAAAAATGGAAGAGGGGTAGGATTTGAGAAATAGCAATAGTTAGAAGGTAGACATGTGAGTTGTTGATAATTGATTGATGTGGGAGGTTAAGAGTAAGAAGAAATCAGGGGTGATATCAGGTTCTGATTCTGGTGACAGGGTGACACCATTCCTTGAGTGGAGAATACCCAAGAGGAGGCACCAGTGTGGGGCAGGCACATAGAGAACACGGTCACTTATGGAGCATTCTTTACATACCAGGCATTAAGATCAATGCTGTTCATGTTAGTACCTCATTTAATCCCCACAACAACACTATAAATTAGGTAATATCATTATATCTAATTAACAAATAAGATACTGAGGTATAAAGATATTAAGTAATTTTTCCAGTATCTCACAACTCATGAGTGGCTGAGCCAAAATTCAGACATAGAATTAGGTAGAAATCAACAATATTGTTAAGTTTGAATTGCTAATTAAACATGCAAATAGAGCTATTGGGTAGGGAGTCAGAGTGTACATTTCAGGAGAGAAGTCCACCCTGGTACCCTGGAGATCAAGTGAAGAAAGGGTTTTAAGAAAAAGGGAGTGATTAGCAATGCAAATATTGCTGAGAGATGAAGACAAAGCCTGAGACTACATTATTGGATTTGGCAACATGGAGGATATTGATCTCAACAAGAGTGAATCAGTAAAGCAGTGAAGGCAAAAGCTACTTGGAGTGGCTCAAAAAAACTGGAGGGAAAATAGTGGAGACAGTGAATACATACTCTTTCAAAGAGCTTTGCTCTAAAGGTAGTAAAGAAATAGCACAGTAGAGAGTGATATGGAGTTAAGGAAGGCTTTGTGTCAGATCACAACATTCTTGCATGCTGACAAGAATGAGTTGACAGAGAAGGGAATTTTGATATTTTAGGGAAGAAAGTACAAAACTATAGGAAGAAAACTCTCAAGGAAGCCAGTATACAGGTGGAATGGTTGGCCTTCAATAGGAGCAGGAGTAGCATGTCCATTGTTATAAGGGAAAAGGCAGAGCACTGGGACTCAAATGCATGTAGGTTGATGGATGTTCTGATGGGAGACTGAGGCAGTTTCCTTCTTAGTTCTTCTATTTTATTAGTGAAAAAGGCAAGATTACAAGCTGAGAGTCAGGAGATGCTGGGAATTTGAGAAAAAAAAGAAGTGTGAAATAGTTGTCTAAATCTGGGGACCCATTTGAGATCTGTGATGATAAATTTAAAATGAGACCAAATGTTTTTTCCAGTCATGTTTAACTTCTTAAATGCAGGTGTAGAATGGGTAGAAAGTTAGTGTTAGTCAACAGAATTTGGGTTTTCCCAGGACAGTACAGTGACAAAAACGATAGAAGAAATGGTGTATTCAAGAAAGTAAATAGTGATGAAATATATGTTTGAAAATAAGAGGAGTCGGGTGATAGGTAGTGAAAATGTGTAAGGCCTCAGTATTAGAATCCCAAGGAGTCCGAGAATTGCCAGAGTGAAGGCACTAAAAGAAACAGATTGCAAAGCTGGCAGCAGTCAGGATTTGCTAAACTTTAAGTGCAGACTTCCAGGTTGCAATAATTACTAATGAGAAGACCTTAGGTGTGCTCATGGGAGAGGGGGACTGAGATGGCATGAAGGAAAATGTCATTGGAGATGAGGCAGTTAAGCAACTGAGGTGTCAGGAAGTAAGATACATCATTTCATGAATGTCACAATCACTAAAAATGATGGTAGGAGTAGTGGAGGAGAGAGATGCAGTGAGCCAGGTATAAAAATCTTTGATGACTGTTACCTGAGGAAGAGTAAGACATCAGCAAACAGTGTGAGACAGTGCAATCCAATGATGCCCAAGTCAAACAGGATGGAGGCTTGTGTAGGAAGGAGGAAATGACCATCAGGAAGGGGCAATGAGGAGCTAGGAAGACATCAAGAGTAGGTCTGAAGGAGAAAGGACAACCTTCACTCAAGAAAGCTACTGAGGAAACCATGTCCTTGGGGGGAAACCAGATATCAGCGTGAGCAAGAGAGTAGAGGACTCACTCAGAGAAGAGGTCTTTGCTTTCCAGAAGGCACAGGGAAGTATGGAGAAGGTTGGCCAGTGGGGAGTGGGCCACCTGGAGCAGCAGAGCTGTGTGGAGGAGGAAAGAGACCCCAGGACTGATGGAAGGCCTGATGAGATTCATCCTGATTGTCTTCTGGAACTGACAGTTGCAAGTTCTCTTTGGGATGTACTGAACTTGAGGTGTATGCAGGGCACCCAGGACATGAAGGTGCAGTAGGTGCTGAGACCCACAGGTCTGAGACAGAAAAGAGAGGGCCACATTGGTGACACAGATTGGGGAGTTGGCCGCCTGTAGGTGGTTGTCAAAGCCGGGGAAATGCATGAGACCAGCCAAGCTTGGGGAAACTGAGATAAGAAGAGGACCTAGCACAGAATTCCCAGCAACACCAACATTAAGAGAGGTGGGGTTACAAAAGTCACTTAGGAGACAGCGGGAGCACTCAGAGATAATGAAGGAAAATTCAAAAGGCATAGGGCCGTGGGGGTTGAAGGAAGACAAGTCAGCCAAGGTAAGGACAGAAAACTCTCTGCTGGATTTAGCAACAGTTGCTGGTGGCCTGGCCACAGCAGCGGCTCCATGGAAGAGGAAGCTGGGCCACTGTTGGGTGGAGTGTGCGAGGGAACAGGTGGAGAAATTCCTCCCCTCGGTGCCACTTACTAGCGGCTGCCTCACCAACAGCCTTCTGGACCCTTCTGAACCTTTGTTTATCAACCTGAAAATAGAGGTATTAACATTAATCATATGGGGTTGTTGTAATTAAGTAAAATTAAGTAAAACTGTGTTTGACAAATAGTAGGTGTGCAATAAATGGTAATTATAGTAAACATGGCACATAGAATAAAGCAAGGAGGGGATGTGGGATTTGTGGGGTTAATCAATTCATTTTTTTTTTTTAGCTAAATGGACTAGATTCACTGGAGTATGTTTAGAGATTAGAAATAGCTGTAGAGCCTCCTTACCAGAGTGGCTCAGTTGGTTGGGCATCCTCCCGCAAAATGAAAGGTCACCAGTTTGATTCCCGGTCAGGGCACATGCTTGGGTTGTGTGTTTGGTCACCAGACGGGGCAATTAATGTTTCTCTCTCACGTCGATGTTTCTCTCCTTCTCTTTCTCCCTCTCTTCCTCTCTCTCTAAAAATAAGTAAATACGTTTTTAAAAAAGAAATAGCTGTAGAAAGTGAAGGAAACAGTCCCCTCTGGAATTGAACCCCACGACCTTGGCTATATCGACTCCAGTTATAAAGAACAGAGCAGACTTGAAAAATCCCCAAATCTGTTGGGAAACACCACCAGAGCTGTCAGAAGGTGTGGCCATTCAGGAACCTTGGGAAATGCCATCCACATCTCCAATGGCTTTATCACTCCAGCTCTCAGATGCTTTCCAGAATGAAATGTTGTTGATTATATAGCCAGGCTATGATTTTCTGATTTGTGCAACAGATTCTCTCAGGAAAGAAGATTGTCATGCATTGGATTTCTAATCCAATGCCTAATTTTGTCCAAACTACTGTCAATCTTGATGTGTTACCTGAAGGGAAACCTTCGATTTCTAAAAAATGAGTATTATAGAGTTTTCTATGACCCAGAGACTTGTGCAGCAGGCGTGAACCAGGCAGGATGGATTGTTGCCAGGTGCCTTAAGATGCTGAATATAGAAAACAGCAAATGCTGATCCTGACCCACTGTCACCCTGTGTCCAGTGGCCCCTCGCCTTTAGCAAACTCTATTTCTGAAGACACAAATTAGCACCAGAAATAAATGACAAGCACATAAAATGCAGAAGGGTTAATTATGCACATAAGTGTCACTGGGTTATTTTTGGTCTAGCTAAAGGGTCTGCTGGAGAGCCACTCAAATTCAGCTACCTCTCCAGGCCTAGGGAAGAGAAAGGGAGTGGGGAGCACAAAGGCAGCTTAGGATGGGTCGCCAGGAAACACCCTCACCCATAATTTTTAAATTTAACTCAGTTTATCACCTCCACACCATACTTCCCGATATCCTCAGACTTGAGGCGGGATGGGGGGTGGGGGGCGGCTGGCATCTCCTGAGTGTTCCCACTATCTCCAGTGCTTAAACTATAGGAATGGAGTGAATAAGCTTCAATGTGGTTAACAAGGGCTACTTGAAGCTATAGTCCCCTATCCTTTCTCAAGGGATTGAGGAAATACCAATTGTCCATGTTGGCAATTGTAGGGAAGTGGCCAGTGGAAGATTAAGGAAAAACCCTAGCAATTGGCGCAGTGCCTGCATATCATAAATACTCAGAAAGAGTTTGCTGAAATTTAATTGATGAACTGATTTTGTCTGTGGTCTGAATCACCTCTTGCCCCTCAGTTCTTTGAGCTCACACCACTGCATGTATATATCCCTCTCTACCGTGGCCTTTTGCCTACACTGCTTTGAAAAGTTCTGGAGGAAGAGAAAGCAGATTGAATTGTTATCAATCAGAAATGGCCCTATGAAGAGAGGCAAGGTTCTAAGCTGCTCTCCAAAAAGATTTTTGAGAGTAAAGATGAGCAGAGGGCACTATAAGTAGTAAAGGAATTTTGAGTGAATGGTGACTAAGTACCAGGGAACAATCTGTGTCTGAGGTATGAGGGAGGAGTTAGAATGGAAAGAAACCTACGACCATATTCTGGGAGATCTTGATTGCCAGCTCCAGGACTTTGAGTATACTTAGGCAGGCAATGGGAGCCACTGAAGTTTGTGGAGCAGAAGATTCAGGCAATGGTGTTACTTAAAAGACATGGTTGTCCAAGTTTGCATTAAAATGTTAACTTTCTTAAGTACCCATTATTTAAATACTAAGAAGTTTTAAGAATAGTCATTGTATGTTCAAAAATGTTATTGATGCATATGGTTCTTTTTAATAGATAATATAAATAAAGTCATCTGGATATATTTTCTAGCATGAAGACTGCATTTATTTGACAAATTTGTAATTGAATCTCTATTGTATATATAACACTGCACCAGGCACCATGAGGATACAAAGATGTGTGGAATAAGATTCCTGCCCTCCAGAAGCTTAACAGTAAGCAGAATGATGAGGTGACTAAAATATACTGCACAAATACCCAATTGAGTTGAGCTGGGCCTCCCCGAGGGCTGGCGCGAGAGCCTGGAAGCAGCTCCTCCTGCCTCTTTTCTGCATCATCACTCTCTTGGCCAGCCCTCTCTGCAGCACAGGGCGTGGCTGTCCCGCATGCCTTGGTTCCAGCCACACCTCAAAACACTGCTTGAAATGAATGCCTCTAAGGCTCAAAGTAGAATTTCCAGGACAGAGCCCAGGTGGCCTGATGTGGATTGCTGTCCAGCCTGGTTCAACCAGATGTGGGGAGGGATATGTGGGGACAGGTTGTGTGGTATAACCAGCTCCAGGACACCTCCCCTGTGGTTGTAGGGTGACACTCTGTCCAAACAGGAGGCAATTGTGATGCAGAAGGCACTCTAAAATGTACCTACTTTGCCAGTGGGATCTCAGGAGCTTGGAGGGCAAATGATCTGGAGGTTCAGAGGAGGATAAGATTATTTACAGCTGTTAGTGCTTGGAACCTTCCTGCCATCAAGGATCCAGGACTCCCAGACACATGGGAAGGCACCCTAAATGAAAGGAAGGCAGCCACTGTTAAAAACAGATTAGAAAGGGGAGAGTTGATACTATATCTAGTGGGTGTAGCTTTATCTTTTCATAAAAGACTCAAACATTGCCCTGATCACATGTGATCTGCTCAATTCTGCAAGTAAAATAAAATTAAAAGAGGCTAAAACCAGATAACGACTTCGTAATTTATAGATTTTAACACCATGCTCTTTGCACCCTTCTCCTGGGGCAAAGATAAAAAAAGAACAGTCGGCTTGAACAGCCTTCTCACTCAGGATGATCTGCTCTAGCACATCCCCTGGAGATGACCACACCTGGCTGAGCTGGCTGCAGGGAGGCCCCTGCAGGGGCAGCCGGGCCCTAAGTCTCGGTGGGGTGGGAGGGTCAGCACTGTCAGACCTTGTTCTTCCTAGGAGAAGTCACAGCATAGAGAGGAAGCTGGAGTGTCAAACACTGTCTCCATAGCCTATTATTCCAAAAAGAGGAAGCATGTTCTCACAGACCTGAAAACACCTTAGAGACTGATGAGGTCTGGGACCTAGAAGAGACCATAGATGTCCTCCAGTTCAACCACAGGACTGAGCTCTGGTCACTCAGCTGGGCCTGGAGGCAAGTTTTCCAGACTTCTCATCAGGTGCTCCTTCCACTATGCCCATCACCCCCATGACTGAGCCTTGCTGGAGCTGACCTTCTGTAAAGGGGGCGGTGCTGGTGTCCACTGGGACCATTGTCCACAGGATGGGATGCTTACTTTGGTCACTTGCATTCAATCCTTACTCATCTTTTCACCTCCCAACTTAGTGAGAGCTTCCTTCTTTCTTTATTTTCTCCTTTCTCTCTTTCTCCACTCATTCATTCATCAAATGTTTACTGCACTACTACTGTGGGTCAGGCACTTCACAAGAACCATACAGTCAAAATAGATGGTCCCTCTCTTCATGGAGTTCTAAAGCAGTGAGAGCAGAAAGAAACACATGCATACACACAGAGTAAATAAATCAGTGAAGGTTAAGATAGATAAGTGCTACAAAGGGAACCATCCAGGTGTGAGCTAGGAAAAAAGGGGGGGGCAGGGTCTGTCTGCATTAGGTGGCTTTGCACTAGTAAATTGTCCCACCATTCTCCCTGAGGAGGTGATCCTTAGGGTGAAGCCTAAATGGTGAGAAGTTGGCCATGGAAACTGTCATTCCAGGCAGAGCCCAGCATGTGCAAAGGCCTTGAGGTCAACGTGAGCTTCGTGTGTCGAGATGCAGCCCAGCCACGGAAGGAGGGTGACATGAGGTGAGAGCAGAGTGGGGCAGGGGAAGGTCATATAAGCCTGCTAAGCCATGGTTAGGCACTGGATTTTTTTGCAAAGTGAAATGGGAACCTTTTAAAGAGTTTCAAAAGCAGGGATATATTATCAGACAATTTAAATTTTAAGAATAACCTTCTGGCAGCTATGTGAAGAATTGATGGAAGGGGCAAAGTGAAAGCAAGAAGACAAGTTAAGAGGCTGCTGCAGTGATCCAGGTGGGAGACAATGGAGCCCAGACCAGAACAGAGACCAAAGAGATGGACAAATGTGCACAGATTAGAAACACAACTAACTGGATGAAGGGCTGTTGGCTGCAGGGGCTGAGGAAAAAGGAGGAATTCTAGGTGGTTCCTAGTTTTCTGGGAACACAGGAAGGGGTGAGGTATTGTGTTCTGGAGGGAACAATCAAGAGTTCCAACTGGGATGGTTTAGGTTTGTCATGTCTTTGAACTTTCTAGGTTCAAGTCAGTTTTGTTCAAAACTGCAGAGTGCAGAGGAGAGCTCTGGGCTGAGTTATGCATTTAATGTCAGGAAGAAGCCCCCCAAGTGTGCCTTAACTCAAGTGGGATTTGTTATGAGGATTCAGAGGAACAGGCAGCCTCCCAGGGAGCTGCCACCGCCCTGCAGACCCCAAGCCAGGGCAGTCTTTCTGCCTCTGTGTCTCTGATGAACACCTACGACCTCATGGAGTCAGACTGTCTGTCTGTCTGTCTGTCTGTCTCTCTTTCTGTTTGTCTTCTGTATTTGTCTCTGCATATTTCCCTATGTCTGTATTTGTCTCTGCATGTCTATCTCTTTGTCTCTGAATGTGTGGCTGTGCATATGAATATGTGCTTTCCCGGTGTCTTGTGTCTCTGTGATTATTTCTCTCCTTTTTCTCTCTTTGTGTGTTTAGAAGTATCTGTGTGCTTCTCTTTGCCTCTGTCTGTTTCTCTCTGGCTGTACCATCTCATACCGCTTCCTTTGACAGGCTCATTTCCTTCTCTTCCACTTGTGTGTGCAAATGACCAAACTGCTCCTATCCAACCTTTACAACACTTTCAATTTACCCGCCTAAGAGAGGCTGACCACCTACTCTGAATCCCAATTCCAGATTCTTGGAGGAGAGGATCTGATTGGCTCCGCTTAGTTCAGGTGTTAATTTCTGGTTCAATTCCACTGTGGCCAGGAAGGGGTGCAAGGGCAGGGAAGTGTCAGGTGCTATAAAAATGATTATATGCTACTAATAACAGAGCACTAAGGTTCTGACCAATGGAAAATAAGAAGAGGTAAAAGGACTTTGAAAAGAAGATAAAATTGCTCGTTATTTGGAAATATTATGAACATCTAACTAGAAACACTAGCAGAACTATAGCATAAGAAAGCTCTGCAAAAGTGTTGAATTTTAGGGCAACCTCAAAAATCAATATTATTTCTTTACACCAATAATAACCAATTAGCAAATATAATTTTTAAAAAGATACAATCCACAATATCAAGAAAAACCATAAAATATCTCAGAATAAAAAAGACCTATTAGGGAATAAAAATTTTAAAATAATAAATATATCTATATAGAGAGACCTATTCCAAGGTCATGAATGGAAAAACTTAGTATAATAAGAATATTAATTCTGCTCAAATTAGTCTGTAAATTCAAGGAAATTACAATAAATTTTCCAAATGGAGGTTTGTTTTGTTTTTCCTCCTCAACCAAGGATTTTTTAAATTGATTTTTAGAGGGAGAGGAAGGGGGAGAGAGAGAGAAACATCGATGTAAGAGAGAAACATCAATTGTTTGCCTGCTGTGCCCTGACCAGGGATTGAGTCCACAACCTAGGTATGTGACCCAACTGAGAATTGAACCCACGACCCTTTGTTGTATGTGACGATGCTCCAACCAACAGAGTCACCTGACCAGTGCCCAAAAGGAGTTTTAAAGGAATTTTATATACATACTTTGTACTTTACATGGAGACAGGGGACCTGAAAGAATCCTTTCTGAAGTACTCTGGGCCCTCACAAACAGTGACTGCTGTCCACTGGGGACAGGCCAGGAGGGCTGAGAACAGTTTGAAGTGCCCTGAGCCTCACCAGGTACATTGCAAGAGACCTCTGAAAACTGGATCGGGGAACAGGGCAAAGAGAGGCCTCCTGAGGCAGGAAGACAGGAAGGGGATGGAGACCACCTAGAACTCACAGCCGAGAATGCTCCCATGGCTCAGAAAGCTGGAAGCTGAGTTTCAAAGTATAGAGAGCTATCCAGAGCCTTGATCCCCAGATCCCCAATCCTATTGAAGGTGAAGTCTTGATTCTACTCTCAAAAGGTGTAAAGTCAGTGGTTAATTGCATCAAATTAAAGGTGCAATTCAGCTCTACTAGAAGTTAGATTGACTAAGCCCACCCTTGCACCCCTTCCACTAACAGCCTGAAGGAATGACCATGCTTCTTCCTGGGGATAGAGTAACTTGACTCAGTCCCCACTTCTCTTTTTAACATCATGTCTATAATACAATTATTAAAATTATGAGACAAAGAGCAACCAAGATAATGTGATGCATGGTCAAGAAAGGAAACAGCCAGAATTCACTTATTTAAACACACACATATATACACACAACCTTTCAACAAACTACAAATTGAAGGTGTATTAGGTTCCTATTCCTGCTATAATAAGTAATCACAAATATAGTAGCTTAAAACCACACGGCTTTATTATCTTATAGTTCTGGAGGTCAGATGTTCAAAATGAGATCTCACTGGACCAAAATCCAAGGGTTGGCAGGGCTGTGCTCCTTTCTGGAGGCTCTAGAGGAGAATTTGCTTATATTTACCAGCTTCTAGAAGTCACCCACCTTCCTTGGCTCATAGCCCTCTTTCTCTGTTATCAAAGCCAGAAATGCTGGATCTCTCTGGTATTTTTCTTCAGTCACATCCTCCTGTGACTCATTTCTTCTGCCTCCTCCTTCGTTTTTAGGGATCCTGTGATTACATGGGGCCCATCCGGATAATTCAGAATAATCTGTTATTTTAAGGTCAGGTGGCCAAGAACTTTAATTCCATCAGCAACACTAATTCCCCTTCACTATGCGACCTAACATTTGCATATTTGCAGGTCCCTGGAATTAGGACATGGACATCTTTAGGGGGTCATTATTATGCCACCACAGAAGCGAACTTTTTTGGTAAGGCATCTGTGAAAAACATACAGCTACGGAATCATTTGACAGTGAAATATTGAACACTTTTTCCTAAGACTGGGAACAGTTCAAAGTTTTCTTCTCTCACCACTTCTGTATAACATCGTACTAAAAATCCTACTTAGTTCAATAAT
>VMDR010018358.1:0-19248 GCA_007922815.1 Macrotus californicus | reverse complement strand
GAAAACTAAGGGGGGGTGTGGAAGCAAGGGAGGGAGGTGGGTTTGGCTGTGGTGGGGGGGAATGGTGTGGGGAAAATGTAGACAACTGTAATTGAACAAGAAAAGAATTAAAAATGAATAAATAAATAAATAAAATGAATAAAATATAATGAAAAATAAAATAAAATAAAAATGTTCATTTTTGCTTTATAGCTTCTATTTCTTTGCTTAGACTTTTTATTTTTAATATTTTTCCTAGCAAGTTTTTAATTACTTATTGAAGCACTTTTATGATGGCTGTTTTAAAATCCTTGTCAAGTAATTCTAACATCTGTGTCATTTTTGTGTTGGCTTATGTTGATTTTCTTTTCTTATTCAAGTTGAGATTTTCCTGGTTCTTGATATGATGACTGGTTTTCACCTGAAACCTGGACATTTTGCATTTTATTTTAGGACATTCAGTCTTAATTAAATCTTTTGTTTCAGCAGTCCTCTCTTGGCATTGCTCTGGTGGTGAAGAGGGTCATCCTTCCTCATTATTACCAGGTAGGGGTTTAAACTCCCACTGTGCCTTTTCTTGAAATCTGGAAGAGAGGGATACATTGCTACTAGATAGCAGGGGTGTGATTTATGCCCACACTAATACCACCCTAACTGGTAGGCACAGAGAAACCTTGTTAATGCTCCACATATGGCCCCTAATGTGGTTATAAGGGGTGGCCTCATTACCTCTGTGCATGGTGAAAGTACTGACTCTCCAATAAGCTTCCTTGGACACCACCCCAGCAGATGCCTTATTACCACAAACCTTGAAAAGGTTGTGGTCTCAGCTTCTCATTTATCCTTTGCTGGTGGAAGTGAGTGGAGTTGCAGTTTTCTCTGTGGCATTTGGCTGGAATAGAATGGTTATTATTGGAAAGTTTTCTATCTTGTCCTACTACCCCTTTCTTAGTCCTTTGTCCAGAGAAAAGAGGTTTTTCTTGCATTTTGGATTTTTTTCCTACTCCTGTTGGTGTTTCTGTGTTGCCAGATTTCCAGTACCCAGCCTGGGATATATTAGGCAAAAAGAAAAACTGGGAAACTCACTCCTTGTTATTCATCTGGTCCTGAGGTCCCTTGTCTGGCTGCCTTGTTATCCTTACCTTTCAGAGTCTAAGTATGTTTTGCATATAATATCTAGGATTTTGCCTGTACTTGGTAAGAGGAATAGGGAAAAGTGTGTCTTCTCTGTCTTTCTGGACGTAAAAGTCCTGTATTTATTTTTGAAACTATATTAACTCCTTTTGGAAAATGAAAGGATATACATAAGTAAATAGTAGGTGTTTAAGAACCAACTCAAATGCTGTCCTTTCTGTGGAATCTTCTCTTAAGATCTTCTGCTTCTTTGTGGTCATCACTGAACTCTATCCCTACTTCTATCACAGCAGTAGTGTTATTGTGGTGGTGGTGTCTCTGTTTGCCTTCACAGAAAACAGACTGCACTTAGATTAGATGATGTATTTTTTGGATGAGTAGACTCTAAGAAGAGATATGCTTATAAGCTTATATACAAATTAACTAGCAAGAATTTAAGTCTCAAGCTGTGTGCATTTAGGGGTTAAGTTTTTATACAGTTTTTTCAGGTACCTATGCTAAATTTTATTGTTTTTATTTTTGCACATTTTTGATCATGTGATTGGCCAAATAGGTTATATCCTGTGTTATCTAAATAGTAATATACTGTACACTGGTTTGGTAAAAAAACAAAAACAAAAAATCTTCTTTCCTAATATCCAAATAAATACCCAAAGCTCAATAGACTTGAAGTTGTAGAGACCATGCTTTCTCATGTTTATTAACAGCTTCTAGCCCAGTGCAGGATCCATGGAAGATAAAGGAACTCATACCTGATACATAGTGTTAATTTCTTCTATGAAGTAAAAGGTAAAGTCATTTACTGAGAGAGAACTCATGGGATAGGCATCTTGAAAGAGAGGTGATGATTTGGAGTATCCAATTAAAAATAGATTAGTGTGTGTAATTGGTAAAATGAGGGAGAAAGGGGGATCTGGGGCCATTTATAGATTGTTGACTTGAATGATTGGATGGTAAGTCATTATCTAAAATAGTGCATATGAAAAGAACATGCTTTCAGGGAAAGGTAGTGAGTTCAGCTGGGGACATGTTAATCTTGAGGAATTTGTAGAACCTCCAGGTGAGGCTGCCTAGTGGGCAGTTCACCCAGAGATACATGGTTGGAATTGTAAACTGTGGGTGCCTTTGAAATTATGCAGGAGAATGTGTTGAATGAGAATAGAAGATGAAAGATGGAACTTTGGGAAACACTAATATTTAAGAGAAACCATAAGATTCCCAAGATGGCAGAAGACTGAATGGAAGTCACAGTAACCTCCTCCGAAGACCAACCTGGAATTATAACTAAATTGTGGAGAAATCACCCTGAATAAACAACTGAACAATAGGAAGAGAGAAGCCTTCTAACTTTGGACAGACAGAAGAATCAGCTTCAGCACAACCTGACTGGTAGAGAGCGTGATGGAGATATAAGAGGGCTGGCTGGGTCCCCACAGGTGGCAGCACCAGAGGGATAATTCAGCAGGCAGTTGGATCCCCCTGAGAAGAGTGGGGTCTAAACCCTAAACTGGGATCCCCAGTCTAGAACACCAGAGCCTAAAAAGTAAACATAACAACCAACAGCAAAAAGCAGCAGGATTGCTCTTTGCTAGAGATGGATGGCTGGAGATGCAAAGAGCCTGTTCAAGGAACAATGCCTAAATTTTCATTTGCAGCCACTTACCCTGAGCTCCAGCAAAGGTGGGGGCAGAGAGTACTAGAGATGCTCAAGGAGAATCTGGGGACAGAAGCACTGGGGAAAGAGCTGAGAGAGTAGCCTCCAGGATCCTGGTGCTGAGTTATTCCCCATACAGCTGCAGCTATCTTGCTCAGGCAGATCACTCCCTTCTGAGCAGCAGCAGCAGCAGCCTGAGGAAAAACAATAGCCCAAACACCAGGAGGGACTCTGCCCCACACGGTGGTGCTTAAGGCTGACTGCTGAGTGTAGAGTGACTAGATTAAAAATTGAAGGAGCCAGCCACAGACAGTAGATCCCTGGGAGTCTTGAACAGGCTGCCTAAAGTCAGACGGGATCACCATCTGACATCACCAGAGGCAGATTCAGAAAGAAAAAACAGTGGTAAATACTAGATGCTACCGAGATGAAATCTACCATGGTCTTCTTCATGATTTGTGACATTTTCCTTCGTGCATAGCTTTTTAACATTCATTTCTTGTCCAGCAAGTTTGTGCATATTAAGTCACTAGATTTTATACTATAGTTTATTTCAATTCACGTATTTAGTCCCTCCCTTCTCTTACCCTATTTACCTTCTTCTCTCCTCCTACTACTTTTGTTTTAAATTTTGTTTTCTACCTTGCTACAACTTGTTTCCATTCCACACTATTACAATTTCTCCCCTGCCCAGTCTTTCAAAACCAATTTTCTTGTCAATGGTCATCTCACATACTTTTTCCCACTCTTAAAATACCCACGTTCTCTCACTACCTTTAGCAAGCTTTGCTCGTTGGTTGTGGATAGGGTACTTGTTGCATTTTATCTCTAGATCTTCACTAATTTTGTATTTCAAATATCAAATTTCACCATTCTTCTCTTCTACTCTTTTTTGTCTCAAATTTCAATTTTGCTCCATTTTATCCTTTTTTCTTCTCTTTCTCTTTCATCCTACCATTTTTTCCCTTTTTTCTCCTTTTCTTTTTCCTTTTTATTTTCATCTCAAATTTTAATTTTTCCCTGTTTTAACCTGGTTTTCATTCCTCACTCTTAGTTTTCCCTCTCCCTCTATCATCTCAACATCACTTTCCATTCCTCTAGACATCTCGTAAGCTTTTCATTCTTTCTTTTTTTCCCCTCTTATTGCCATGCTACCTATATTAATTTTAGCTCATTTGTTCTTGATAGTGCTGTGGTGGAGCTTTCTCTCCAATTTGGTTCCTATGTTCTTATTACTTATTTACTTTTTTCTCTTCCTTTTTCTTTCTCTTTCTCATGTTACTTTATTTTATTTTATCTTAATTTCTGTTTAAACCCAATACTATATGCTTCCCTTCTGTGACTCCATTCTTCCTTCTTCATTCCCTTTCATATTTATGATGTAAATTTTACTTTCTCTTTTTGCATTGCTCTGATTCTCCACTCTTATTAGGGCTCCTCCCTCTACCCTCTCAAAATCTTTTTTCTTTCAGTAAGTCATCTCATATTCACTCCCCTTTCTTATAATGGTCTTAATCTCTTTACATTATTATTAGTACTGCTTTATTAGCTGTTGATAGTGAGATTGGAGGTTGGGGTTATTTTTGCAGGAGTGAGTCTGTTTCCTGGGCTTTGTGGTTTTATTATGGCAGCACCTGCACAACAGCATACAAGACATGGTGGGCGGAGTGACCCTCAGTCAACCAACTGGAAGGAAGCACCCACCAAAGACTGACCCATCAATAACCAAAACCCAATTACAGCCAGAGAGCCAAATAAATGGTATAAAGGGCATCCCAAGAGCATCAAGTTCAGGAGATCAAGGAGACTGCATCACTGAGCCTCACAGGTCTCTTACCACAGAAGTTCATACAACAAAGAAAGGGAGTCAGAACACATCAACTTAAGAAGAAGAAGCAAACAAGAAGAGTCTCCCATAAAATGAGGAAACAAAGAACCAACCCCCAAATAAAAGGAAAGGAGAAATCCATAGAAAGACTGCTAAATGAAACTCAGGCAACCTAATTATCAGACATCAAATTCAAAATAATGGTTATAAGGATGCTCAAGGAGCTCAGGGAGAACTTCAAAGAACTCAAGGGAGCTTCAGGGGACTTACTGAGAACTATGCCAGCATGAAGAAGGACATAGAAACTATTAATAAGAGCCAGAAGGATAGAAAAAATACAATATCTGAAGTGAAGAACAAGTGGAAATAATTAAAAGCAGATTAGATGAAGCAGAGGATCAAATCAGCCAGCAGAAGGACAAGGTAGAATAAAATTTCCAGAAAGAGCAATGAAACATAAAAAGACTCAAAAAGAATAAAGAGGGGTTAAGGAAGCTGCAGGACAACATGAAACATAATAATATCTATATAATAGGGAAACCTGGAGGAGAAGAAGAGGCACAAGGGGAAGAAATCCTTTTTGAAAGAGTAATGACAGAAAACTTCACTAACTTAGGAGAAAAAGTTATGCTAGTCCAAGAAACAGAGGGTCCCAATCAAGATGAACCCAAAGAGGCCCACTCCAAGATGCATCATAATTAAAGTGGCAAAATTCAAAGACAAAGAGAGATTCTTAGAAGCAGCAAGGGAGAAATAGGAAGTAACATACAAGGGAGTCCCGATAAGACTAGCAGCTGACTTCTCAACAGAAACATTACAAGCCAGAAGAGAATGGTAAGAAATATGTCAAGTAATGAAAACTAAAGGCATGCAACCAAGACTACTCTACCCAGCAAGTCTCTCGATTAAAATGTTAGGTGAAATAAGGAGTTTCACCGATAAAAGAAGGATGAAAATGTACATCTTCATCAAACCAGCGCTGCAAGATATGCTAAAGGGACTGCTACAAGAGGAGGAAAGAAAAGAGTGAGAGAGGAACACAGGTATAATGGGGGGGAAATGAATAAGTACCTATCAATGAGAGCCTTAAATGTAAATGGATTAAATGCTCCAATCAAAAGACATAAGGTAGCTGAATGGACAAGAAAGCATGACTCACACCTATGCTGCCTACAAGAGACCCATTTCAGAACAAAAGACCTACACAGACAGAAATTGAAGGGTTGGAAAAAAATATTCCCAGCAAATGGACAGGAAAAAAAAAGCCAGGGTGGCAATATTTATATCAGACAAAATAGATTTCAAAACAAAGGCCATAAAAAGAGACAGAGAAGGACACTTCATAATACTCAAGGGAAGAATTCATCAAGACATAAATATTGTAAATATATATTCACCCTTTGTTGGGAAAATATATAAGGAAAACCCTGGAGGAATTCAAAAAAGATACAGACAGCAACACACTTATACTAAGGGATTTTGACACTGCACTGTAAACAATGGATAGATCTTCCAAACAGAATCAACAGGATATTGTGGAACTGAACAACACCCTAGATCAAATGGACTTAGCTGATATATATATAACCTTTTACCCTAAAGAAGCAAAATATACATTCTTTTCAAATGCACATGGAACATTTTCAAAGCTAGACCATTGTAACGAAAGGTACAGTGACCACTGTCGTCAGTGTTCCTAAGCCCGTGGCCGGTGCCCTGCGGCCCTTTCCAACTGGCGTGAAGCTTACCTGCAATTTCTGCAGGTAGTAAGCCTCAAGGAGGCGCCTCTGCTCGGATTGCTTGAGGGCCTTCTCCACAATCGTGGCACTCGAGCGGCTGCCCCTGCCTTCCGAGTTCTGATTTGGGCTCTAAGAATGTTTGGACCTGCCCTCCTTCCTGTTTGTGAAGACCCGCTAGGTGTGGGAGATCTGAAATGTGAGGCAGGGCTCCTCCCTTGTTTCCAGTTCTGCCCGCAGCAACCTCAAGAGGCGGCATAGGAAGGGAAGGGTGCGCGTCTGTTGACCAGCCTATTCTGTCAGGGCATTTAACAAATTACCTTTGGTTCTATTATTTGTATGTTATTAACCGACAGTTTCTGTCACTTGTTTTCTCACACATGTAGTTTCCTGACTGTTGTTTTTCTTGTGACATGGACAAAATATGTTCCATTATGCACTTATAAATCCAAACATCTTAGAATTGATACCCTTCATTTCTTTATTTATAAATTTATTTTTCTTTCCTAGCTATATGATCTAGTGCATTGTAGATTTAGTGTGCTGTAATCTTTTAACTCACTGTACTAGTCTGCAGTTTGAAGAGTCGAAGAGTTTTGTCCATTTGAAACCAGGAAGGCCAGTGTTCATGTTGCCTGTCACCTACCAGACACAATGAGCAGACACAGAGATTGAATCTTTATGGGCACTTTATTCAGATGGTCGGGGATCTGAGAAGACTGTCAGGTTTGTGCCCTAATAGACCTCCTTAAATTCCATTTTAAAATGGCCCTTTTTACAAGGAGAACAAAGTGTAGGTAAGGAGTTGGGAATTCAGGAAAAAGTTAATTGGATTAAAACTGCAGCATTCTCACCCTGGGCGGTGGTCTTTAGCTGTGTCCGGGTGGTGGTCATCTTACTCTGGAGTACAATGGCTCAGATATCATCTTGAATTGCTTGCAATCCTCCTGAGGCACAAAGATAGAATTGCTTATGGTCTCCGGGAGTCAAGGTGGTTGTAGGAAAAGTGGAGGCAGTCTGGCTTCCTCACCCAGGTGTCTGGGTAGCTGAGGGAAGCAGTGTTCCCATAGCCTTGGAGGGGCCTGATAACTAGTGTTCTTATAGCCTCGAGACTGGGTCCAATAAACTGTTCCCATAACATCAAGTGGGCTTGCATGTGCAAAATTATGTTATGTTATGTTGTTATATAATTTCTGGCATCTTGCCAGCTTTGTTCCCTTCTAGTACTTAAACAGGTAGGGACTCCCTGTTGGGGGCAATGATGATGAGAGACATGCAAGGGGACAGGTGCCACGATGGTGCCACGCTGGGCAGCAGGGGCCATGACAGGAGACATGTAGATAGACACGCAGCTTGCAGTGTGCATGGCTCACCCACCCGTGAATAAAGGCATGCCAGAAATCCCAACAGCTCCGTGAATATTTTTCCATCTGCATGAACACCATGAACCTGCCTGGCCTTGAAGGGAACACAGTGGGTCATACTTTCAGTTCCTGAAACAACAGCTTTTTACATACATTGATTACTAAGCTTATTAGCTATTACCTGAAACTAAAATTTTTCCAACATTTGAGTCTCCCATCACATCTGCTACCCAGCTGTAGACTTGTTCCAATACCATTTATTAAATATTTTCCTTTTCTCCTCATATATACTAATCTTGCTATATAATTCATTAAATTCATATTATTGAAGTTAATATCTGGAGAGTTGTGTTGTTTTTATCATGATTTTAAAGTAATTTTCTTTGTTGCATTCATTTTAATTAAAATTTTCAAAACATATTTTTTAGAACTTTATTAATTTGTGATGAAGTTTTCCAGAAAAAAAGAATATAAAATATCTCTATACATTTTAATAATGATGGGCTCAATGTAAACAGTCTCCTCTTTGATTTTGTAATTTTTATTGATTAGCTCTCTTGGTTCCTAAGTTAATAAATGCCCAAATACTTTGAGCCTTGTTTTAGTGTTGGTGGGTAATCATTAAAATGAAATTTTATTTTTAAATTATATTTTCTTGCTATATTTCATTGATATAAAGAATGTACTAGGTTTCTGGTTTCTCATATAGAAGACTCTGCCTAAGGTATGAATCCAAGATGCGGTTCCAGGCCTTGGGGTCACCAAACACCCCCTTCCTAATTAGAGGCAGTACAGAAAAACAGGAGTCCTGAGGTCTGCATCCTGAATGCCACTCCCTAGCTTTGTGAATTTCAGCAAATTAAGCTTAATTTCTGTTGCTGGTTCCTTGGCCAAAATGTGTGAGCAATAAAGTACTTGCCTCATAGGATTGTCAAGAGGATTAATTGAAGTGATACATATAAGGATCATATTTAGCTCATAGTAAGTGTTCAATACATGTTAGTTGTTGTTATCATTATTTATTAGTTAGGATTACCTAAGCCTTAAGTTAAGTGAGGGTAAAGAAATGGGGAAGCATTGCAGAGGATGGGAGAATTTTACTTCTTTTAGGGACTGGCCCTTAGCAGCAAGATTTATCTTCAGTATTTGATGTGGAAGAACTGCACACACTTAAAAGGCATCCAGTTTTCAAAACCACCTTTCTAAAATCAGAGAAAACCCTGACCAGGATCTTTTTGTGATCCTTATTGCTGTTTCCATAATCAGTGAATTTTTACTTTACAATGCCAATTTAGTAAATATTCTTTGTTTTGTAGTTTACACTTAAAATAGAAGAATTGACCGCATGTTCCAAAAAAGAAAACCTAATTTTATACTCCATATGCAAAGCTGCTATCATAGTCACTTTTTACCAATGTTTATTATGTATTATTTTTGATTCAATTGGCACAATTTTATGTTACATTAGCTACATAAGGAGAATTTATGGTGGATATCTAACAGTTTCAATTAGCCAAGATGCAAGGTATACGGTGTTGGAAAAGTGTAATGGGAAAATGTAATCTTGTTCACAGAGCACCCTACTTACCCAAAACATTTTAACATCTGTTCAAATCACAGTCAGAGCAGGAATTTGCAGAATTGTGAATAGGATACAGATTTCCAAAGACAAGACAAGCAAGAGTTGCTTGATTTGGAAACCAAATGGTTCCTGTTAGTTTGCATGAGCGTGTCAGAGTGCTGCTGCTAGAATACTGTTCTGGTTTGAAACTGACAGTGACCAGAGGGGAAGGGGAGAGGAATAATAAGGGAAAGAAGGGGAACATGTACAAAGAACCCATGGACAAGGACAATGGGGTGGGGATTGTCTTTGGGAGCAGGGGTTGGAAAGGGCAAGGGAGAGTAACAAGGGTAAAAATGGGGACAGCTGTAACTGAACAATAAAAAATAAATTAAAAAAAAAGAATGCTGTTCTGGTTTGACTAAGAGAAAGTCTAACTGCAGAATTGTCTAGAAATCTGGTAAGTTTTGGGGAAGGGCTGGAGAGAGCTACTCCACCCCTCCACATCCTACCCATCACCCAGTCTGGCTGACTAAAGAGTCAATTGCCTGCCAATTGCTCCAATCTGCCCATCCTATCCATTGACCTTGCTCTGGTTTGGTCTGCATCAGCTGTCACATTGCAAGGCTACCTGCCATTCTCTTGCCTCTAGCCTTGTCTGTTCCAATGGCTTCTCTACATTGCTCCTGAGTGATTTTTGTAACATACAAATCTGATTATTTTACTTCCCAGATCAAAGTTATTCAATGACCACATGATACAACTGAAACTTCTGCAAGTGGCATACAAAAGTCCTCAGGGTTGTCCCCACCTTCCTATTAAGACTCATCTCCCTCTGTTTCCTTTCATGAGTTTCATATCCTAGAGTATGGAACTGCTTGTGGGTCCCTTCACATTTCTGCTCAGTTGCTTTTCTGTAAAGAATTCCCTGAGCCTGCCCAGCAGACCGAAGGGATCTTCCCTTGTGTTCCTACAAGAGGTGGAATTACACCTCAGTTCTTATGTTCAGCTAAGAATTCAGAGCAAAGGACTCTAGTGAAAGGGAAAATTTATTTAGAAGATCACAGAGGGGAAGAAGTGAGCCAGAAGGGCTACATGGACTCAAAAACAAGTTACAGAGGCAAAAGAAGAGCCCTTGGATCTTAGGAGAAAGAAAGTAAAGCACATATATATGCCTAAGAAAAGAAGAAAGAGGAGGCCTGGGCATGAGAAAGGAGAAGTAGAGAGAGCCCTGAATCCCTAGTGTTTAGAGACTTTTACCTGTTTTCTAAGGGCAGGAATTCTAGGGGAGATTTTAGGAGAGGATTTCAATAGAATATTCATCAGTTTTCCAGGTATGTACTTTCAGGGTCATGGTCTCTACTGATTGGTTTGTGCTAGGGTAGGGGGTCATTAGTCATTGCAGCTGGACCTGATGTCAGCCATGGCATTTATTCATCTGGTTTTGCCACTTTTCTGGGCCTGGGGCTGAAACACAACTGAGGCCTAGATGTTATCTCTAGTTTGATCAAAACTATTTCTGTGGTCAGCACACCTGAGGCTTTGTTCCTAAGATTATTTGATGCTGGCCAGAACTTCTTTGTCCTCAGGGCTTAATGCTTAAAGGAGTGGTTGTGCAAGGGCTTGAATAGGAGTCATATGAGGCTATTCTCATGTCCCCTTTTTCCTCCTCTAAGGGGGTCTAAACCACATGACTAACAATATGCTGTACGAGGATAGAACATCCTGGGGGTGAGGTCCTAGTCTATAGTAGTTGTTTTCTCCAGTTTTGCCCTTTGCAAGGCACCAGGGACTTTGCCCCCTGGTGGCATTACATACCTGTCCTAACATTCCTGCTTTGCTCATGCCTGCCTAAGTGCCTATTCTATCACCCACCTTAATAAGAAACAAAACATTATGCTGTTATTGGTTGTTTAATATACCTCTTTACTAAAATGATAGCTCCTTGAAAGCAGGTGCTATTTTCTACAGTTTTGTCATTTAATTCCCGGGGCCAGCCATATCTATTTGTATAAGCAGGCAATATCTATTTGTTGAATACATTTTAAATTGTAAATTAAATAATATAAATGTAGAATTTCACAATCATTTAACAAAAAATATAAGTAAAAATGTTTTTATAACTGTAGCTATCTTTCACCATGCATTTATTATTGGCCTAGCACTTATGCAAGCACTTTGAATTTTGTTATGTCAGTGTTTCTCAAATTTCAGTATACACCATTTTCTTTAACTTTTCTCCTTTTTAGTAATATAAAAGTATTTTAAAAGAAACATTTATATTACTATGTGTAAAACTAGTATCAATTGCCATAAAAAGAAATAAAGAAGTAAACCATGTCATATAAACAGCAGTGTATTTCATCAATTTACTAAAATGTTCTCCAATGAGAAGAAGAAACATGTTTAAGATAAGTCAGGAAATAAAGATAGTCAGCTCAATTTCATAAAGCTTAAGAAAAAAATAGTTGGTCAAGGACTTCTGGCCAAGATGGAGGCGTAGGTAGACACACTGTGCCTCCTCGCACAACCAAAAGAAGGACAACAACAAATTTTAAAACAAAAAACAACCAGAACTGACAGAAAATCAAACTGTGTGGAAGTCTGACAACCAAGGAGTTAAAGAAGAAACACTCACCTAGGCTGGTAGGAGGGGCGGAGATGGGCAGCCGAACAGAGAGGACTCATGGCAAGGTGGCAGCTGGCGGACCCGGTGGTCCCACACCCACTTGTGGATAAACCGAGAGGAGCAACTGGGGAGCGAGACAGAGCCCACAACCCACAGTTCCAGCATCGGGAAATAAAGTCTCAAAGCTTCTGATTGAAAACACCTGTGGGGGTTGAGGTGGTGGCAGCGGGAGAAACTCCCAGCCTCACAGGAGAGCTCGTTGGAGAGATCCACAGGGTTTTAGAATGCACACAAGCCCACCAATCCAGGAATCAGCACCAGAAGGGCCCAATTTGCTTGTGGGTAGCAGGGGAAGTGACTGAAAACTGGCAGAGAGCAGAGCAAGTGCTATTTTCCCTCTTGGACCCCTCCCTCACAGACAGCATCACAATGCAGCTACGTGGTTTCCCCCGCCCTGGTGAACACCTAAGGCTCTGCCCCTTCCTATGTAAAAGGGATGCCGAGACAAAAAATGGCCCAAATGATAGAACAGATCAATACTCCAGAAAAAATACAACTAAGTGATGAAGAGATAGCCAACCTATCAGAGGCACAGTTCAAAACACTGGTAATCAGGATGCTCATGGGATTGGTTGAATATGGTAGCAAATTAGATGAACAAATGAAGGCTATGCTAAGTGAAATAAAGGAAAATGTACAGGGAACCAACAGTGATGGGAAGGAAACTGGGACTCGAATCAATGGTGTGGGCCAGAAGGAAGAAAGAGACATTCAACCAGAACACAATGAAGAAACAAGAATTCAAAGAAATGAGGAGAGGCTTAGGAAACTCCAGGATGTCTTTAAATGTTCCAATATCCGAATCAGAGGGGTGCCAGAAAAAGAAGAGGAAGAGAAAGAAATTGAAAACTTATTTGAACAAATAATAAAGGAGAACTTCCCCAATCTGGCAAAGGAAATAGACTTCCAGGGAGTCCAGGAAGCTCAGAGAGTCCCAAAGAAGTTGGACCCAAGGAGGAACACACCAAGGCACATCATAATTAAACTACCCAAGATGAAAGATAAAGAGAGAATCTTAAAAGCAGCAAGAGAAAAGGAGACAGTAACCTACAAAGGAGTGCCCATAAGACTGTCAGCTGATTTCTCAAAAGAAATCTTGCAGGCAAGAAGGGGCTGGAAAGAAGTATTCGAAGTCATGAAAGGCAAGGACCTACATCCAAGATTACTCTATCCAGCAAAGCTTTCATTTAGAATGGAAGGGTAGATAAAGTGCTTCCCAGGTAAGGTCAAGTTAAAGGAGTTCATCATCACCAAGCTCTTATTATATGAAATGTTAAAGGGCCTGATTTAAGAAAAAGAAGCAGATCAAAAGTATGAACAGTAAATGCAATAAATTGACAACTACCAACAATTTAATCTAAAAAAACAAACTAAGCAAACAAGCAGAACAGAAACAGCATCATAGATATGGAGATCATTTGGAGGGTTATCAGCTGGGATTGGAAAGGGGGAGAAGGGGGAAATGATGCAGGGATGAAGAAGTAGAAATTGGTGGGTACAAAACAGGGGGATGTTAAGAATATAGGAAATGGAGTAGCCAAAGAACTTATATGTATGACCCATGGACATGAACTCTGAAGGGGGTCCTGGAGAGAATGGGGTTACTGGGTGGAGGGTGGCAAAAGGGGAAAAATTAGGACAACTGTAATAGCATAATCAAATATGTTTTAGGAAAAGAAAAAATAATGGTATCTATATTAATGGAAATGTTTTAGTTTTTAATTAATTAATTTTTAATTTAATTTTAATTTAAATTATATTTTATAGTTTTTATTATTCCAGTTGTCCCAATTTTTCTCACTTTGTTCCTCTCCACTCAGACCACTCCCAGTCCTCCAACCATTGTCTGTGTTTATGGGTCATGCATATATATTCCGTGGCTACTATATTCCCTATGCTATACTTTACATCCCTAAGACTATTCTGTAATGACAAATTTGTACTTATTAGATCTTTACCTTTTTTGCCCAACCCCGTGAGATCCCTCTCACCTGACAATCACCAAAATGTTCTCTGTATCTGTGATTCTGTTTCAGTTCTGCCTGTTGATCTAGTTTGTTTTTTAGATTCAATTAGTGATAGATATGTATTTGTTGCCATTTTATTGTTCACATTTTTTATCTTCTTCTTAAAGAAGACCCTTTAACATTTCATATAATCCAGAATTTGTGGAGATGAACTCTTTAGCTTTTTCTTACCTGAGAAGTTCTTTATCTGTCCTTTGATTCTAAATCATAGCTTTGCTGGTTGGAGTAATCTTGGTTGTACATCCTTGCTTTTCATCACTTTGAATATTTCTTGCCATTTCCTTCCATCCTGCAGTGTTCCTTTGGAGAAAGCAGCTGACAGTCTTATGGGCACTCCTTTTAGGTAACTAACTTCCTTTCTCTTGCTGCTTTTCAGATTAGCTCTTTGTCTTTAACCTTTGGCATTTTAATTATGATGTGTCATGGTGTAGTCCTCTTTGGGTTCATCTTGTTTGCAATTTTCTGTGCTTTCTGAACTTGTATGTCTACTTCCTTCACTAAGTCAGGGAAGTTGTCTGTCATTATTTTTTCAAATAGATTTTCAATTTCTTACTCTCTGTCTTCTCCTTCCACATTTCACCCCCTAGCCCCATAATGTGAATGTTGGTACTCTTGAAGTTGTCCCAAAGGCTCCTTACATTATCCTCATATTTTGGAGATTTTTTTCTTGCTCTTTTGACTGGGTGTTTTTTTGTTGTTGTTGTTTGGGTTTTTTTTTTGCTTCCTTATATTCCAAATCGCTGATTTGATTCTCGCCTTCATCCACTACACTGTTGATTCTCTGTAAATTGTTCTTCATTTCTGTTAGCATATCCTTCATTTCTGATTCTTTTTTATGGTTTCATGTCCTTTTTTATGCTGTTAAAGTTCACTCTGAGTTCACCTCTCTTCCCTTAAGTTTATTAAGCATCCTTATAACCAATGTTTTGAATTCTGCATCTAGTAGATTGCTTGTCTTCATTTTGTTTAGTTCTTTTTCTGGAGTTTTGTTCTGTTCTTTAATTTTGACCATGTTTCTTTGTCTCCTCATTTTGGCAGCCTCCCTGTGTTTGTTTCTATGTATTAGATAGAGCTGCTATGACTCCTAGACTTGATAGTGTGGCCTAATGTAGTAGGTGTCCTGTAGGGTCCTGTAGCACAGCCTCCCCTGTTACCCCAAGCTGAGTACCTGTGGTATGCCCACCTTGAGTGTGGCCTGTGTACTTCATCCTTTTGTAGTTCATCATAAGTTGCTGCTGGCAGGTCAATGGGAGGGATTTACCCAGGCTGATCAGCTATAAGGACTAGCAGTGACCATTGACCACCAGCCTCTAACCAGTGTGGTGGGTCAATCAGTTGTGCAGGTGCCCATTCCACAAGAGCAGGACTGGATTCAGTAGGGCTCTGGTGCCCACTGAGTTCAACCCTTGAATATGTCACTTGTGAAGGTGATTGGGTGGTAGAGTGCAGGTTATGGGTCTTCCCAGGAGATACAGGCCAAGGACAGCCACCACCTGTGTTCTGTTGTGGGCCACCGGGCAGAAGATACAAAGTGATCTAGAGATGGCTGCTACTTGTGCTGGGTTTGGAGGTGTTCAAGTAAGACCAAACTGTGAACCAAGGCCAGCTGCTGCTAGTGCCATGCCTGGGGCCACTTAGTGCAAGGTATGGGGCTCACTGAGGTCAGATACTGTTTGTTTGAGAAGATTTAGGAAAACCTGAAACATGAGGCAAGACAAACCATTCATATGCAAAAGTCACTGGATACAGCTTGAGTGGGCTTGAAATTGGGTAGAGAGGAGCCTCAGGGAATCAGGGTGGGACAAACAGTGTGAACCAGGTTGATGGAGACTCAGGTATGACACTCTTCTGCCAGATCTGTGTGGGGAGGACTCAGAAAAGGAACACTGGTCTCTGTAAGCACTTTTTTCTGGGAGAAAGCTGATCCCCATTTAGGGAAAATCAAAAACCTTCAAGGTGAAACAGTAGCTGTTTGGAGTCATTGACCATCTCTATACAGAACTGAAAAAAATTTGAGAATTTAGTTTAAATGGACATATTTAACAATATAAACAGCTTTATAAAATATATAAGTACCTCTCTTTGTCTTCAGACATTTACAGGCTCCTATCTGTTTCTAACAGTACATAGATTTTAGATTTTACTTTTGTAATGTCAGCTTGAGTAGATGGAAAAAGTCCTCTCAGCTCTAACCCTATTTGGGTTGATATGTGATCATCAACATAACAGGTCACATCAGTGAACCAGACCCACTGTTACACTCCTACCCTTGTAAACAATTATAGCAAGAGATTTAGTTATTCAATGTTTAAAATGTGTCATGTATGGTGGGCAGAATCATGACCTTCCAAAGATGTCCAGAAGCTAATCCTCAGAACCTGTGAATACATTACTTTACATAGAAAAAAGGGAGTTTGCAGATGTGATTAAGATTAAGGACCTTAAAATGGGAAATTATCATGGATTGTCTGAATGAGCTCAGCCTAATCCCATGAGTCCTTAAAATGTGGGAACCCTTCCTGGACATGGTCAGAGAGAGATGTGACAACAGAAGAAGGATCAAAGAGCTGCAACTTGTATAGTTCTTTAAGACTTGGCCAAAAGAATGTTTTAATTCCTAATTATTACTAATTATTACCAAATTATTACACGGTTAAATGAATTCAGCCAATAATAATTACCACCCCTATTCCTCTGACTTAGTTTAAGAAGAAATAAGCCAGTTAAAGTCAATGTAATAGCTTTAGAGGAGATGAACTGAAGTTGGGGGTGGGGAGCATCTTTAAAAAAGTATTATCATGGCATTCATCTTCTCAAGGAGCTGGGGAGCGCAGAACAATTAAGGCATGGACCAGAAGGAGCCAAGAAAATTTTTGACTCTTACTAGCCATAGCCACCCTGAGGTGAAGAAATGCCCAGATTATGACAGTGTTTGGCTCTAAGAATAGATGAGGGAAAACATGGTAGAAGAAAGAAAGGAAGATGGGAATGGTCATTGAATCTGTATCAATTCTTTGTTCACTGTTCTCAAGAAACTGGCCTCTTTCCTTTTTTTAAAAAAATATTTATTTTAGAGAGGGGAAGGGAGGGAAAAGAGAGAGAGAGAAACATCAATGTGTGGTTGACTCTCATGTGCCCCTCGATGGGTACCTGGCCTGCAACCCTGGCATGCACCATGACTGGGAATCAACCTGGCAACCCTTTGGTTCACAGGCCAGCGCTCACTCCACTGAACCACACCAGGCAGGGCTGGCCTCTTTCCTTTTATATGAACTTGGTGCTGAGCCTGATACATTTGACACAGGTAACCTAGTTAGGGAAAATTAAAGTAGGCTGTTTATAATTTTGGGTAATTTAATAGTTGCTGGGTTGTAGCCAGTCAAGTCCTGGCAGGTCCACTCTAGATTCCGGGAGACAGAAGAAAACACGTGGAGCCAGGGGATGCTTGACATGCCTTTATTCACAGGTGGGCAAGCCATGCACGCTGCAAGTTGCACGTTTCTCTAGTGAGAAGCCCCTGCCTGCTTAAGTACTAGAGACAAACAAAGCCAGCAAAATGCCAGACAATTATATAACATAGCATGATTTTGTGCATGGGAGCTCACTTCACATTATGGGAACCGTTTATCAGGCCCAGTCTCCAGGCTATGAGAGCACTACTTATCAGGCCCATTCAAGGTCATGGGAAAACTGCTTCCTTTAGTTACCCAGACACCTGGGTGAGGAAGACAGACTGCCTCCATTTACCCTACAGTTGTTCTACAGTAAAAATGTAGTCTTTTAATGTTCAGAAATAGCAATAAATGTTTCCAATGGGGGGGGCAAAGTAAATGGGAATGAAGAAATGGAAAATGTTGCTATGAAAGGAAAAATTAATTCCCTACCCCCCACCAGGAGTCAAGAAGTGCGAGCGTTTTTATTTTAGAGAAGCCAGTGAAAAGAGAAAGATCGAAGACACAGGGGAACAAGGAAATATTTTAAAAGCCATGTGTCTGAGGAGACAGGGAAATGGAGCCCAAGAACATAGATGGCATTGACCTTAGATGGAGGAAGGCCACCTCTTCTTTTGGGAGGAGCAGGGGCAAAGGAGGTGTGTGAGTGTGCAGTTACAAGCCACTCCATAGATCAGGGACAGAGTGCTAGCATTCATGCTTTGAGAGGCTCCATTTTCTGCGTGAGGGAGAACAGCATTCTAGCTGATAGGGCATAGCAAGAGTGGTCAGGAGACTTATGGAGAGCCCTGAGGGTAGAGGTGGAAGGATCTGAGCAGAAGCAGGAAGTAGGATTGCTGAGACAGGCTTAGGATTCAAACAATTGAAACTATATTGGAAACCATAGCTTTGAGACATGTGTACATCAGTCAGGACAAGAAACTGTTTTCAAACAACCCAACACTTCTGAGGGGTGTGACAACTGATCCACACAGCGCACCCTGAGAGGTCCACTAAACCCCTCCAAATGGGCTTTTCAGCCCTCGGAAGATTTTGTGCCTCACTTGCACCCAGGACTTGGCCTGGGAGGCCTTTGGTCCTGTCTGCTGTGATGTAGCCTAGAGCCACATGTCCCTTGCCGTTTGCTGCCTATCTAGGCTGCTGTCAGGAATTGGGATGCAGTCCCAATGCTCTCGTTTCCTCATCCTGGGGAAATACCATTCTTGGCTCAGCATTTCTTTCTCCATTCAAGTCTCTAGTCATGAGACCCGTCCATGACATCCAGCATTCTTCCCAACCTCAGGTTTTGAAAACTAAATCAGAGGAGAAGGATTTGGGTAAGTTAGTTTTCTAGACCTGGCATTTTCTTTGTGGAAAGTTTTTTGGTCATACATTCAACTTCTTAATGGATAAAGGGCTATTTGGGTTATCTGTTTCTTGTTGAATATGCTTTAGTAATTTGTGTCTTTCAAGGAAGCTGTTTATTTTATTGTGTTTCAAATTTATTGGCAAAAATTTGTTTACTTAACCCCTCATTATTCTTGTAATTCTTGTAAAATCTTTAGAGATGTTTCCTCTTTCAGGCCTGATAGTAGTAACTTTTTGTCTTCTTTTTTTTACATGATCATTCTGCCTAGATGCTTATCAATTTTATTGATCATGAAAGCCAGCTTTTTATTATTTTTCCTGTTCTTTTTCTAGTTTATATGTATTGATTTTCACTGTTATCTTTACTATTTCCTTCTTCTTGCTTACTTCAGGTTTTATTTGCTCTGCTTTCTCTAGTTTCTTTTTTTTTTTAATATATTTTATTGATTATACTATTACAGTTGTCCCATCTCCTCC
>VMDR010018357.1:0-19249 GCA_007922815.1 Macrotus californicus | reverse complement strand
TCACTGATGTTATCAATTTATATTATAGAAAACACTTTTTAAAGAAAACTAAGGGGACAAATCTTTTCTGACACCGTTTCTATATTCAAGGTTTAAAGGGATATTTGCTCAAAGGAAAATAGCTGAGAAACCAGATGCATAAAACAAAGGACTCTGTGCACAAGAAGTAAAATTGAATATTGTAACCTCCCAGTGCCAGGGCTAAAATTTTGTTTGTTTTTGTTGTCGGTGTTTTTGTTGTAATAAACTTAATCATACACTGCCTGAGCATAAGGACAAGGGGTAGTTCAGTGTACGAGATAAAGAAGAAAGGAAAGACTCAGAGATAAGGAAAGGAAGGGAAGGAAGGAGAAGGAGGGGAGGAAGAGACAAAGGGAAGGTGGGTGGGGAGAGATATTGAGAGAAAACGGCCCTTACCTTTCTGAGCTGACCCCTCCTTTGTTCTGGCCGTGCACTCTGCTGTAGGATTTGAGAGGTGAACTCGGAGAAAACCTAGAAGATAGAAAATAATAAAAATTATCAAAAAAGCAAAGAACCTGAGGCTTCCAGTTTCTGGTCCAGCATGTAAGAAGCTTGGAAGTTGCCATTTCACCCTAACAGCAAGTAAAAAGCTGAACAAACTGAAAAATCATCACTTCCTCTTAGATCCACAAGAGAATTGAGGTCATAGGGCAAACTGCTGCCCTCTCCTTCCAAATTAGAGAGACTGACAGGCAAATACAGAGAATCACAGCTTGCTAGAGCAGAAACTCATGAACTGAAGTGTCCTCAGGAACCAGTGCTGGGGTAGAGAACCTTGATATGTGATCACTGAATGGCTGGAAACTCAGTGTGGACAACTCCGAGAGTGAAAAACTCCAAGGGACTGGGTCGTCATGGTAGGAAGAGGCCCCCATGCCTTCTGAGTTCTGCTTTCTGGGTATCTACTAGGTTCTCGGAGTGAATACTGGAGAAAAATTCCCTTGTGTTTCTAGCAAGGGCAGGGAAAAGAAACCATTTTGAAACAAGCCAGAGTATTCTGTTCTTCTTAATGAGATCTGCTTTCAGGAGACACTGATGAATGAGAACCTGACCGAGTTTTACCAGAGTCTGACTTAGGAGAGGGAATGCCCAGCCACGGCCCCCATTAGCCTCCATGTGGGGCAGGGAAATACTCGACTGCACTAAAGGACTGAGACCTAACCATAGAAGTATAGGCATGCTTTGGAGACTGTGTGGGTTTGATTTCAGACCACAGCAATAAAATAAGTCATAATCTTTTTTTCCGGTGGAGAGTCCTGCCTTCAATTTGTAAAAAAAAAAAAAAAATGCAATACCTGTGAACTACAATAAAACACTTCCCCTCCTTTTACATCTCCTTTTATACCTTACCACCACAGTACTAAAGACTTACTTGGCAACTGTTTTTACCTAATACACCATGCCCAGCTATCAAGAAAAATTTACAAGATGAACTGAAAGGCAAACACATTTGGAAGAGAAAATGTAAACATCAGAGCCAGGCTTAGATATGACAGGGATGCTGGAATTATCAGACCATGAATTTAAAATATTTATGATTAATCTGCTAAGGACTCTGACAGATAAAGTAGGCAGTATTCAGGTACACGTGGCAATGTAAGCAAAAACAAGAAAATTCTAAGGAAAAAAAACGAAAAAGAAATGCTAGAGATCAAAAACATTACGATGGAAACAAAGAATGCCATTGGTGGGCTGATTAGTAGACTGCACACAGCTGAGGAAATACCTTCTGATCTTGAGGCTATCTCAATAGAAACCTTTAAAAATGAAAAGAGAGTAAAGGCTGGGGAAAAAACCCAGAATATTAAAAGACTGTGAGATACTACAAAAGGTATAACATTTTTGTGAGGGGAATATCAGAAGGGAAGAAAGAAAGAAACAGAAAAAAATATTTGAAACAATAATGAACGTGAATGTCCCCAAATTAATGACAGGCAATAACTCACACACTCAGGAAGCTCAGACAACAACAAGCAGAATAAAGGCAAAGAAAACTATACCTGGGAACATCATTTTCAAACTATGGAAAAGTGAAGATGAAGAAAAAGTCATGAAAGAAACCAGAGATAAAAAATCACCGTACTATACAGGAAAGAGGAATTACATTAGACTTTTCCTTGGAAGTCACATAAGCAAGAAGTAAGAGGGGTGAAATATTTAGTGGTGAGAGAAAAAGCCCACCAGCCTAAACTTCTATACCTTGTGAATTATCCTTCAAAAGTAAAGGAGAAATAAATTCTTTGCAACACAACACCATCAATCAACTGACTATCATTGACATCTATAGATTACTTCACCCAACACCAGTAGAACACACGTTCTCAAACGCACATGGAACATTCACCAAGATATATCATAAGCCACATTATAGACCATAGAACATCCCTTACCAAATTAAAGAGAATAGCAATAATAGAGTATCTACTCTCAGACCACAATGCAATTAAACTAGAACTCAGTAACAGAAAAATAACTGGAAAATCCAAGAATAGGTGCAGATTAAGCAATGTACTTCTAAATAGCACGTGGGACAGAGAAGAAATCTCAAGATTAATTTTAAAATCTTCAACTAAATAAAAAAAAACACATCAAAATTTTTGTGGGATACAGTAATCTCAGTGCTTAGAGGGGAGATTTATAGCAGTGAATGCATGTTTTAGAAAAAAATAAAAATAAAAAATCAATAATGAAATTTTCCACCTTATGAAACTAGTAAAAAGGAAAGCAAATTAAATCCAAAGAAAACAAAGGGCTAAAAAATTAGAGCAGATATCAATGAAATTGAAAACAGGAAATCAATAGAGAAAAATCAACAAAACCAAAGGCTTTGAAAAAAACAGCAAAATAGACAAGCCTTCTTAGCCAAGATAACTAAGAAAAAAAGGGGACACAAATTTCTACTGTCAAATGAAAGAAGGATATGGTTACAGATCCCATGGACATTAAAAGGATAAAGTAATACTATAAACAGCTCTAGGCCTGCAAATTTGGTAACCTCGGTGACATGAACCAATGACTTGAAAGACACAAATCTACCATGTCATCAGTTTTAACAAATGTGCCATTCTAATGGGGGATGTTGATAACGCAGGGGCTATGCATGCGTGGGAGCGGAAGGCATATGGGAAATATCTTCACCTTGTGCTACAGGGTGCTGGGAATCTAAAACTGCTCTAAAAAATAAAGTCTACTGAAGAAGTATAAATCTTGAGGAAAATAGGAAAACTATTTAATCATTTATTTTCAATTGAAGAAAAAAATGAAAAAGTATGTTCAATTAGCCTCCGAGAATGGAGGAGATGGAAGGGAGCTTTCAGGTCTTCAAATCCAAACTTCCATCCACTGATAAGTGCTCCTATAATATTTTTGATCATCACATTCCTGTTTAAGCATTTCTTATAGCAGGGAGTTCTTTCTTTCATTTTCAGACAGAATGTGCCAGAGCATGGACTTGTCCTAGAGAAAAATGGATGTCGGCTCCAATCTCCGACATCAACTAGCAGAATGAGTTCTGATGAGTCATTTCACCTCTGCAGGCCTCTTATTATTCATCTGGAGGGTGAGGCAGTGAGGTCCAGAGGCCATCTATATATCTTTAAAGGGCTATTTGAACTCCAATTCTGTTGTTTTCATTTGGGGGAGAGATTTGACGTAACAGAGCTAGCATGGGTTTGGAGCCAGTGAACCTGGGTGCGAATATTAACTAATATTTTCGGGTTGGAAGACCTTGGAAAGATCATTTGCTCTCTCAGTCTAACTTCCCACAGCCTTACATTAAAGATAACACTACCTACCTTGGAGAAGTGTTCTCGGTGTTTACTGAAATAATGCTTATAAAGCACTTAACAACATATTGGGCACATGTGTTCAACAAATGTCAATTCCTTCTTCCCTTTTCTCCATTTAACACAGAAAATATGTTGAGTAAAATGAAACAAAAGTCAATAGTTATTAAATATAGGGTCATTTTTTTAAATATAGATTTAATGATTAGTATTAATTGTGTAAAATTTGTTCAAAGCTGTTTAGATAATCCTGCTTGGATTCAGAAGTACTAGATTATTTTGGAAATTTATTTCTCTTCTCTAACTCATGATTTCGGTATGGACCATTAAAGATAATATAGTGGTGCAAAAACCTATTTAACAATTACTAGTAAGAGACTTGGATACTAGTAAGGTATAGCCTGTACCATGATCTATTGAAACTATCCTTCTCCGTGAGCCTGTCTCTCAAAACGATCCTTGAGGAAGGGGATACTCAAACTCATTTTTGTGCCCCAGCACACAGCATGGTGTAGAGCATGTAGTAGGGATCATGTGTAAGTATTAAATACAAATATTCTAAGTGAGTAAGTGAAGTAAAAATCAAAAACTTTAGAAAGACTAACTAGTTACTCCATACTTAACCCACTGATAGAAGTTACAAATTGTTATTTTAGACCAGAAATCTGGGGTTCAAGATTACTAGACTGGCCAAAGTTCAAAAAGTATATTCCTATTAAAATGAAGCTTGGTGATTCAGCAACCAATGGAACAAGTCAGCTTTTCCTCTCCTGTAATTCAACATAGAGCCTTACAACCAACTCACAGAAAATAAAGGAATTCAAGTATAAGCCATACAGAGAAATAATACACTTTCAGGTGTGCTATGAATAAACAGATAAAACAAACAAAAATGCTCAGACATAACAAGCAAGAAATAAGAGAAAGAAAAATACTTGCGATTAACATTTTGTTGACTGAGTTATAAAAAAGATAAGGAGTTGAGTGTAAGGATAAAGGACCAATACTCAAGAACAACATTAAGGGAAAAAAAGGGACATAGGGAAAAGGTGAAAGAGAGGAAAAGACTCACATTGCTTTCCGGGAAGCAGAGAAGTATTATAGAGTGAAATGCCAAAGCTAGATTCACATCGCATGCAACTCACTGGACACCCCTCCAGGGACAGGCCGTACTGCACTGAGCAAGAGCATGTGCCCCCGGAGGCTCCAGAGGGCTGAGATGCGGCTTTGTGCCCATGCCACACGGTGCATTTCCTGTCACAATTCTTCCGCAGGCTCACTATGAATGAGAGCTAAATATACATAAGTATGCGATAGTGCTCATTACATTAAAAAGGCATTTCAGCTCAGTATTCAAAACCAAAGAAAACTATGTGGTCACATTTTTTTTAAAAAAATGAGTATCTGTAAAATTAGGAAATGTAGCTGCCTTGAAGAAAAATGGTAAAAATTAACTTTCTGTGAATTTCTGTGGGACCAGACTGAGAACTGTGTCCTTTGTGGACACACCACAGAATTAATTCCTTCATAAGCAATTTTTAAATCCTCACTGAGAATGAAATAAATTCCTAATCTTTGTAAAAGAGGAAATAAATGTAGGAAGTAATGAGTTTGGGGGTAATTACCACTTTTTCACATTAGAAGATTTCAAGATTATCCAGATGTTTGTACAGTTCCCCAGAGAAAAATGAAGGCTATTTCCTGCCACAGTGGAATGAATTATGTAGTGTATATATAACTTTTATTCTGTCATTAAAAAAATACCCCACAAGTTTATTCAATAACAATGAAACATTGTTAATTCTTGGAAGATACAAAAAACTGCCCCGAGCCATTTGTAGTTGGTTTATTTCACACAGAAGGCTCCTTTCACAGTTTACCTGACCTCTCTGTAATGCCCTTTGTGCCCCTCCAGGCAGCTTTACCTCCATGGGTCCCCAGTCCACCTAACCCAACCAGCCTACAGGGACCAACTGCAGGCTGGAGCCGGACATGGGGACACCGGTAAAATCAGAAGGAAAGCAGAGTGACATACAAATAACGAAACTCAAATTTCACCCCAAGAAGCCCTATTCTTTAAGAAGTTTAGAAAATCACTATCTGGTTTTAACATAGTGCTTCCAGCAATGTATATGGAAGAGATTTAAAGGCCAACACAGGACCCCTTGCCCCTCCTCACCTCATTCAACTTCAATGAGGCGATAATAGGAGGAAAAGAATCTTTCCAGATTATGAGACAGGGTCAATTTTCCCAAAGCCCTGTATGAGTAAGAATGGGAATTTGAATTGAAGGATTCAATTAAAGAAGCATGGGCCACATATTTCTATAGAGAGGGTGAAACTCTCCCAGATTTATCACAATTATTTTTTTTTAACATTTACACTCAATATTTTAAAGCTCACTTGTTGCAGTTTTGAAAATTCAATCTCACAATTTATACCATCAGATTCATATAATACAGTAAAAGTCAGAAAAGATAATACTGTAACACAGACAGTGTTAAAACCAGTGTAAATATGTGGACTCAGCATTAGGAGAGCAACTTGCCTAGACTAGGCGAGCAGCTGGTCTGAGACCCTGTGGGCAGGTGTGTTTACTCTTGTGATTGTTTCAAGGCTCCCATTCACCACGGCATTTTCTGAAATTCTCTGTGTGGTGCCTTGCACATAATAGTGTTTGACAACTTTTTGCTGAAAGAGTGATGTGACAGGAGAGGCCTGGCTGATGTAAGGGGCGTGGACTCCTGTGAGGGGAGAACCTGCGAGTCAGGGAGTGAGGAGAACCGTTATGGACCATTTCACAACTGCAGGTGAAGTTCTTACTCTGAGAGAGGACTGCTTTTTTCTCCCTTCCTGCCTAAATAGATACAATATTTAATGCATTTCATGCTTGTCAGGGTGCTTTGAAATCAGTATACTATTTTCACGGTAAGGATGAAGAAAGAAGCCCTGAGACACTAGTGCAGATCTCCCCAAGGGGAAGACCTCTTTCTGCTCGGACCCAGGATTCACTCAGAGAGACTTGCTCAAGAAGAATAAAAGGACACAAATTGGAGAGTAGAGAGAGATGAATCACACTAATGCCAATATACCCAATATATCTATTCTCCGTTGGCTATAATTTCTGCCCTCAAACTATTAGCGTGTTTTCCTTATGTCTTCTGCTTTGAAATTTGATGGGGATGCAGAAAGTATAAGAAAGGGAAGACTAGAAGTGCAGTCGATTCCCAAGGTGGGGGAAAGAAAGAAAGCTGCACATGACTGAAGCCTTTCCCTACGTCGATGACAAAGTTGGAGGGGATTAAAGAAGTTTCTGGTCCTTTAGTTGCCATTGGTTCACTTGACAGCTGTGAGTGCTTAGCCTAAGTTTTTGTCATCTTTAAATAAATGGAAATGATACCCTTCACATTCATAAGTAATATAAATAAGGTATGACATTAGAGAAATTATATTAATGATGTTTCAAGAAATAATATTTCATAATTACACCAAATAAGCTCAGTGCTTCCAGACATGTAAATATTTGTATGTGAAGTCAGAAAACAAATGGAGTAAATGGTCTATAGAGCCAACCAAAATCATAAAAGCATAAAATATTTTCATCCATATTTGTGTTATCCTACAAATTCTGGGAGAAGGGTTGCTCCTGGAAAACAGAGAAAGCAAAACCAAAACATTCAGAGGTTTACCAAATCTTGACCCATTTCACAAAATAGTAGCTTCTAAATATAGTACACTGAACTTGTATATTTTTCAGACTGAATAAAACTGTACAATAGTACCACAAGCATTTGACTCCGCAAACCTTAATTTCCCATAGTTTGCTTTTAATGTCTTCCAATCTCTCTTGCTCTGCCTTTGGAGGCTCACCTGCCCCTCCTCTGAGTCAGGAGGAGCCCTGTCCTTGTGCAGCAGAGGCCAATGGGAACCAACATCCAGGCAGCCCTACAGGAGTGATATAGGGTGCCATCCCAACATAAACCCAGTTGCAATATTTGAAATATGAAGATACCTTTAACATATTTCTAGAATCAAGCAATACACAGGTTCATACTAGATTTATTTTTATTACTTCTTACTTCTGAATCCCAAGATCTAAAATCATCAGTGCAATATTAATTTGTATTCTAGCTTTAAAACAGACCTATAGGTTATATTTACAAAATTTTAAAACAATTTTCTAAGGGGCAATTCAATCAAAGAAGAGGGAATAATATTTTGTTCATTATTTCAGTGCTGTTTTTCATAGAAATAGATGGTTGACTTGGCACTCCATGTTTGCTGTGTAGGTTACAATGCTGAATAACATTTTTTAAAGAATATAAGTTGGTATAGCTATATAATACTACATAATTATATGTTATATCAATTAATTTTAGTTATTTATTTATGGCTTCCCTAAAGTGAAAAGGTACTTATTAATGATGAAAGATATATAAAATATTATAAAATACTATATCTTTAATTTAACCTTAAGTTACTAAAAAGAAAGTGCACTGTAGGACCTGGGCCAATCCTGTCACTTAAGTTCCTATTGGACAAGTAAAGCCACATATTCACTGTCTATGCTGCCATAAAGTACCTGGGAGGTCACTCATGTTACTATTGGATGTTGGTTTTGTGGGACCTTACTGGATGGAAACTCATACATAGTTTTCCCTTTGTAGCTACTCTAATAGATTTAACCATGGTGACTCATTTTGGCACTGCACAACTGTAATAAGTAATTCCATGGGAATCCTAATGTAATTCAGTAATAATTAAAGTCCAATAAGCAAAAAAACAAACAAACAAAAACTCTGGCAATGTCAGAATACAGAGGCCAGCTGTCCATCATGGGTCTAAAAAAAGAGTGATATAAAAATGCAGAGAGAGCTTGTGTGTAGAAGGGCTTAGAAGGATAAAAGGAACAGTTCATCTTAAACCTCTTTCAGAAGTTTGACCAGTTGATTTCCAAATGGAAAAAATAGTGATAACCGCTACCATTTATTGACCAGTTACATGTCTATGTGCTTTACAAAATTATTGTATTGAATTTTGACAGCAACCAGGAGACCAAAGTACTGCAGTGCTCACTTTACAAAGACAGGGAAATGGTGCTCAGGGAGGTTGATGGAGTAGTCCATGACCCCACTCACAGTGAGAGGTGGAGATGACATTCTAAATTTAGGTTTTCTGATCCACAGCCTTCCTCTGTCCCAAGAAGCTACCCTTCCATTGAAGACCATGGTGTATGGCTAGTGCTCAAACAGAAATCTCTATGCTTCTAAATACTTTTGGGACATTTCTTCGTGACTTTTGAATACTCAGTGGTGGAAAAACCTGGTTGCTCTGCTTCAAAGATGGTTACAAGCACATAGGTCATTTGCCTTAAAAATCAGATCTGTTAGGATCAGGCACACCAGGAGTCTAACTCAGGGGTGTGATTTCAAAAAGAACTAGAAGGCTCTTCTCTCAATAGAAATATGCTCATAGACTTGTCACCCAGAGCTTTGCAGGGTTTCAGGGGGAGGAGGGAGTAGAGAGTTGGCTGGAGTTTGAAGACTGAGGAACTGGGCAGCTGGAGAGGTGGGATGGAGCCAAGACTTCATGCCTGGTGTGTTACTTGTGAATAATTTGAGTACGGACCATGTTTTATTCTTTCTTTCTAGCATCTAACCTCATTCCTGTCACATTGCTTTCTGCCTCATTATTGTTTACTGAGTTGAATAAGAGTGATTTTCAGGTCTTTCTATCAGAAAACTTTGGGAAGAGAGGGATAAAAGAGGATTTGAAACTCCTGGTTGCTTGGATAGGACTTTCAGAATTGTGGGAGGGTATAAAAAGAGATTAGAGTGTAGGATACAAATAATAGAATAATATAGTAGAATATATAGAATGTAGTAGAATATACAGAATATATAATAGAATAATAGAATAGTATATTACAGAGCAAAGTATTTAAGTCAAGCAGAATCCTGTTTCTCCACTAACCATGGGGCCTTGTGTAAATTATTTAATCTAGGGCTCATTTTCTCTAAATGAATATTAATTTTGTAAAGTGAGAGTTAATATTCATTCCATCCATCTGTCCATCCATCCATCCACACATTTATTTAGGGGGCAATTGTAGAGACAAATTTCAAATTTAGGAATAAACTTATGCTTAAGCTTCCATTTTCTGATTTTGCAAGCTTCATTGCATGACCATAAATTCTCTCCTCAGCACATGCCAGGTAGAAGGAGGCTTAGACATTGGCAAAGAAAGTGCCTCATTACCAGTCCCACATTATATACATTTCTCTCCTTGCTTGCCAAAGCATTGGTTGCTCCTTTGCTTTATTTGAGGCATTTTAGTTTAATTTTTCATTATGACAGGTTTTCGTCTCCGATTCTTTATTTAGAGAGGGGTTCTCAAAACCTTTTCATTCTCTAATCCCTTTGAGGGTTTCTACAACCCTCAAGCATACCTTGAACCACTTTGCTATCAAAATAAAAGTACTGTAGAACAATTCAGCTGTTCGGAAGCAGGTGACATTTTTACTTTTCTTGACACTGAAGAAGGGAGGAAAGCACTCAGGGGAAGGTGGGAAGTGAAGGGATTGCAGGGCGGGCAGGAAATCAGACCTTATGGTTCCAGAGAAAGGGAAGGGGTGATGCAGAGGCAGAGGTTTTGCTGCAAATATAAAGCCTCCCTGTGCCTAACAGATGTTAGAAATGTCGAAGCTCTGGTTCTGTGACTCCCTCAGAATATCCCTGGGGGAATCACAACATCCTCTCTGAGAAATACTGATTTAAAACAAGCAGCTTTTTCCCCTTTGTTCCCGTTCCCTGTCTTCCATCTCAAATCTCCAGCCTTTCCACCCTTTCCCTCCTCCTGTTCGCCTTCTGGCTTCTCCCTGCCCTGGTCCTCACTCATCTACTCCAACTTGGAGAAATTCAGTGATTCAATCTATTTTTCTTTGGTTTTTTCAAGTGGTGTTACTCATAACCCTGTTGACTCCTAGAACTAACGTTGCCCTCTGGCACATAAAGTTTTAGTTCCCAATTCAGCTTTTGTCTTTCATACTGAATACAGATGAATAATACCAGAATTTTTGTCTTTTATTAGTGTGCAAAACCTGTGTTGGCTTTCTCTTTAACTTGCTCTCTTTCTTCGTACCTGGTTTTCCCAAATCGATCAAACTGCAGCTGTTTTAAGTCTCTAACTTCCCCTTTAGTTTCAGCAAAGATAAACTACTTCCTGACTCCAGTGCCTGGCCATAGAGTGATGTTATCCTGAGTGAGTAGCCTGACTACAGAGTTAGGGAAAGTGACTTTCAGCATTGCTTGCCAGTTGGGTATCATTTGTTACTTTTACTTTGGGTTAAAGAACCCATCTGACTTTTAAGGACATCAGGCTTATGTTTTGCCACAAATAAAGATTATAGGTAGTCACTGAAGGTTCAGCTGCCACCAAGACTATACATGTTTGTGGCTGGCCCCCTGCCACTTGCTCATTCCAGTATCCTTCCTGATGTCTGGCTCTCATCTGGTCCTTCCCGAGGCCGTTTACTTTGTGATACATCACTGCGATTTCTGTCATCACTTACTCCGTAGTTTCCTATTCTAGCTGCAGCTACAAATTCATGCTCAATGACTCTATATCATGATGAATCAATATTACATCAGCTTCACCATCTTGATATGTCTTTATATAATTTGAAATAGTTCATGCTCTATTTTGCCACACCCTCCATGCACTTATATTGGCTGTCTGAATGTTCACATTTTCTCTACCATCTTTTCCCTCTCTCTTTGGACAGCTGAAGCTTACTTGGTCTCTCAGTATTCCGCCTGGGCAGTCTACTCTCCTTTCCCTACTGGGATCAAGGCCAAACTTATTTCCTCTTGAAATTTTACTTTGATCTTTCTGGGAAAAAAGATGTATGATGTGTGAGCTTCTTATTCCTTGCCCAACAGGTAATTTTTTTAATCCTTCCTCCTTTCTTCTGTCTCTTTTTCTCTTCCTTCAAAATAGTTTTATATAGCAATTTCTGTCCTTGTATGTGCACATTAATCTTACAATGTAATCTAACACCTAATTGTATTCCATTTATGTCATACATGCTTTCAAAATTTAATTTTTAGCAACAAATACTAGGAATTCAGTACCATATGCCTAATTACAAACCTAAATTAAATATTAAAAAATAAGAACACAATTTACCATCTAACAAATTATTCCCACCTTGAAAATGATCAGTATTCCAAGATTCTAGCTGACTTGTTTGGCATAAGCCATGGATGATGTTTACTCTAATATATCAAACCAATAGATTATCAAGTATACCTGGATGTTCTTTAAGAGATGCGTTTACATACAGAATATACCAGTCACTCATTTCCCTTTTCATTCTTGAGATGATGCAGATTCTTGCTTCTGCCCTTACAAGATTACACTGCATGGGATGCTTACTCTGTCACCACCAAGGCTTTTTCTGCCAAGGGCCACTTATGAGGACTTACTGATGTCCCCACAAGATCTGAAGTGACAGCAGAAACAATGGAGGTTGAATAAGTTAATAAATATTTTTGGATTGACTTGTTTGTATTTCCCACGACAGCTGGATTTCAAATACAGAAAACAAAAAATGAAAAGCTCTAAACTTCTATAGGGTTTATTAACCTTCCTAATAGCTTTTCCCACCCTATTTGTTCCAAATTTATATTATTGAGGTGTTGTCACTTCTCAGAGCAATGACCACCTTTGGGGAGGAAGCATGGGAGACAGGGAAGAGCTGGGGTTCGCAGTCAGCGTGAGATGACAGCCCCTTGTCTGTGTCTGCAGCAGTGACCTCAGCTCTCTGGCCCTCATATTTTCATATGTAAAGTGGGGGTAACAATTCCTAGCTTTCCCTCAGGGCAATGGGATTGACGGTATCATGTGATAACACCTGGGAGTGTCTGGAAAATAAAAGATATGGATCAAATATTATTAGTTTATTGAGTTGTACAATTCATTTTATTTATGAACTGATACCCACATCAACTTTACAGGTTTATGCACAGGCAGATGGAGTACCGCATCCTTGATTTGATTTCTGGTACCCTGGAAAGGTCCAGAAGATGTTCAGCAATCACTGCCTGAGATACTGGCCTGATGTCTCTATTCCCACCTTCAATGTGTTCTTTCTTTACCTTAAGGTGATTAATACTTTATCTTTTGAATGGTTACCTCTTGATGTGAATGGATTTATCAGAGACCTTTCTTTCAGTGTGGTATTTTGATTAGACAAAAAAGTAAAGAGAAAGAGAGGTTTAAGATCCTGGAGTTCTGAGGCCTGAGGGGCAGGAAAGAACACATGAAGAGGCAATGAAGAGCGATGTCTGCAGGGTGCGGGGAGAAGAGGTTGCTCTAAATTCTCTTCTCACACGAGACCTCGCACTAGAACTGGGGGCATCAACCCCAGCTGTTCGTCAGAACCATCCCTGACAGACTGAAGCTTTCACAAAATACTAACACACAGGCGCCTGCCTCAGAGATTAGGACTTCCTTGTTGAGGGAGAGCATTAGTGTCCCTCAGGTAATGCAGATGTTGAGTGGAATCTGGAAAACCAGAGTTGGAAGAAACAGAAGCACAGGAAACACTTGTGTCTAGCTCTCTTTATATTACTCACAGATGCTAATTGAATTAAACTATTTAAAACCTAGTCTCTTCTAAAGAATTTATTTCTTATTAGTTTAATTATTTTAAAGAACCATTTTAAAAAGGCGGGACCATATTTATTGACTCAATCATCACATTTTATTGAAGGGCGTAAAGTTTTATAATTACTAAAAGATTCTAGGATCAGTTCAGCAACCATCGCTCCAAGTTACAGACTTTCGCACTGGTACCATTCTTATAGTTCTTACACTTCATAAACAAGCTTCTTGTTCATTTTTTTTCACTTTTCAAAGAAAGAGGTTATGATAGGATCTTTTAGAAATTCCCTAAAATTACTAATACAAGTAACTAACTGTTGTTGTTTCTTTATAGTGCATAATGCAGCTTTTTGTGTATCATGATGACTGGGTAGAGACTACCATCACCCTCATTGGTCCTGTGTGCAGGTGAGTAAACAAAGGTGAGGGATTCTAATTTCCCCAACTTACATGCAGATATTAAAAATTGCCTCCTTTCTACAAGCTCATCATTTTGAAGTTCATTCTATGTTCTTTGATGTATAGGCTGTATTTTGCTAATTTTGGGGGAGGCAGTTTCAATTATTTTCTCTGTAATTGTTAAGAATTTAAGGACTATATCACACAGAATAGCCTTGAGCTGAAGGGAAGAGTTAGTTTACTTTCTCTGTATCTTTAATTTTAGAATACCAGAAATCAGACTGTGCTAACGAAAGGGTGACCTAACCCTCGGTTCAGTCTGGGATGGTCTTTGTTTATGCTTTTGTCCTGGAGTAATTACTAATAGTGACCTCTTCACTCTCTGAAGGGTCCCAAGTATGATGATAAATTATATGCTCAACTTACCTAATAAGCATGTGTCAACTTCTACCCTTTATTTTGTAGTAACAAGTTATTGATTTGATTGGGTTTTCTTTTCATCAACAGTTTTCATAGTTTCTTTGCTTTAAATCTTCTACCAGGTATTACTTAGAGCTTCACTGATATTTGAATATGTAGCGCACATAGAAAAGGCGGTAATAATAATCATAGTGATTTATATTTATGAATCATTGATTTACCCAAATTACCTACTTTACACCCATTTCCTCATTTCATATTTATAAAACCTCATGAGGTGGATACTGATGTTGTCCTCATTTAACAGATGAGCAAACTGAAGTACAGAGAAGCGAAGTAGCTTGTCCTGGGCTCGAGTCCTGGACAGTCAGGACTTTTGCCCATGTCTCACTTCAAAGTCTAACTCCAAACCAAGACACTAAAGCCCACAGCCCTCTCCCTGACCCACTCCACAAGACCAGATTTCTCACACAGCCATGGAACAAAAGTTCTTTCCCCCATTGTTGGACAGCTGAAGCGGGCTGTACAGGAGTGTGAGGAAAGGAAAGTGTTAGAGTCGTCATGCTTCTGGAAACTTCAGGTCTTCGTCTATGGTTGTGCCTGTAGCTGCAGGAATATTTGTGAATAATATAAAAACTTCAGCTCAAAATCACAACCTGTGTTCTAGTGTAGACTAAATACCCAGAAGATTGATGTCTTCTTCTTCATCCATCTGTTTTAAAATAGTCTGAACCAATTAAAGTCAGTAACTTGGCCAGTAATTTCTCACTTGCAACATCTTGAGTTATTTGAAGCTAGACCTCCCTTTCATTATTCACACTGACCTACTATAAGAAAAGGATCCAAGGATAGAGTCTAAATAAGTGGTGTCCAGCATGGTTAGCCAGATCTTTGTCCTAAGGGTGAAACAGTATAGGTACACAATTATACAGCCGAAGAGACGGAATTTTCCCTGAACTGTTTGCTATTGGGCACAAGTCTGGAAAATGGTAGGAATTTGAGCAGTGGAATTGGGGAAATATCTAAAATTCTCTTGGAAGTAGCCACATGAAAAAGAAAATCAAAATTGTATGACTAAGATGCTATGGTAAATGCAAGTAGAGTTATTTAGCGCTCAGGCTGAAGGACTCTTATTTGGTAGGAGGAGTTTATGACTTACTGAATGTGAGCCCTGCCCTCAGGGAGGCCAGGGTAGTAGAGAATATAAACAAAATGTGGTGTTGACCTTTTTGCAAAGTTTGACGGAATATTTTGAGGGAGGGAGTTGAGAAAGCTTTCTGAATGTGTAGGGATGAACAACAATTGCAAAGATGAAGGGCATTTGCTTTCTGGGCTGAAGGAACGGGGCTGTATGTGGGTGCTATGAAAGACCACTGACATGTCAGTGGCCGAAGAAAGGTGGTTTTTGGAGCTGTGCAGGGGGTAAGGCTAATGGCAGGATAGCAGGTGGAGAGCACACACAGGTGGGCAGCACCAATAGTGAAATTATCTGAAGCCAGCACTGAAGACTAAGTAATAAAGTGGGAAAATGACTGTGACGAGACACATGTGGCGAACATGAAACGGTTATGTTGTAGGTGTCGAGGGTTCTTCGAGGGGTAGGAAAGTGAACCAAAGGTATAACTTCCACAGACCTAGGTCAAGAGGGTGCTGCAGAGGGAGAATGTAGAAAAAGGCAAATATGGAAGTGCTGGAGATTAGAAACAAGGCACAGGTATAGTCTTTATATGAATTAGCACAAATCTAACTCTTCTTTTTATAGAGGTGAAATAGAAAGCAGATTTTCTTCTGTTCATCCAAACCAAACACTAATAATATTGGCCAGCATGAATGCAGAAATAAATCATCCCAAACTTGATTAATGTGCACATGTAATAGAGTTTCTGAAAACAGGTACAAATTACAGTATATTTTTTTCTACCGTCACACAAGTTTTATACCATTTCCATAATTAGGGATTTCAAGATAAGAAAAAAAAAGCTCTAAATTTTGACTTCTCTGAAGAGCACTGATTATAGATTTATAGATATATTTGACAAAAAATATAATGATTAGTTAAAAGTGAAAAGGAGCAACTTTTGAATTTTTTTTGTTTTAAATTTAAATTCTGAGACTTTATTTTTTTAAGAGTAGTTTAAGCTTCACAGCAAAATTGAGGGGAAAGTACCGAGATTTCCCATATAATCCTTGCCCTCACACATGCATAGTCTCTCCCATTAACAACATCCCCCAATGAGTGGTACATTTGTTACAATTGATGAACTTACAGTGACACGTCATAATCACCCAGAGTCTGTAAATTGCGCTAAGGTTCGCGCTGGGTGATGCACATCCTATGGGTTTGGACAAATATGTAAGGACATGTACACACCATTAAAGTGTCATACAGAGTAGTTTCACTGTCTTAAAAATCCTCTGTGTCCCACCTGTTCATTCCTTTCCCCACTCCCAATCCCTGACAACCGCTGATCTTTTTACTGTCTCCAGTAGTATTTGCTTCTCCAGAAAGTCATAATGGGAAACATACGGTGTGTAGCCTTTAGGGGTTGGCTTCTTTCACTTAGCAATATGCATTTATGTTTCCTCCTTGTCTTATGGCTGTAAACATCCATCCGCCTGTTTTTGTGTGGATGTTAGTTTTCAACTCCTTTGCATCTAAATATCAAACAGCATAATTGCTGAATTGTAGGGTAAGAGCATGTTTAGTTTAATAAGAAACTGCCAAACTATCTTTCAAAGTTGCTGTACTATTTTGCATTCCCACTGATAATGAATGAGAGTTTCTCCACATCCTCACCAGCATTTGGTGTTGTCAGTCTTCTGGACTTTGGTCATTCTCATAAATATGATTGGTATCTCGTTGTTGTTTTAATTCACATATCCCTGATGACATACAATGTGGAGCATCTTTTCATGTGCTTATCGGCCATCTGTATATCTTCTTTGTTGAGGTGACCTATCTGTGTAGGTCTTTGAACCATTTTTTAATTGTATTGTTTATTTTCTTATTGTTGTTTTTTAAATACATTTTGAATAACAGTCCTTTATAAGATATGTCTTCTGCAAATATTTTCTCCCAGTCTATGGTTTGTCTTTTTATTCTCTGCACATGGCCTTTATAGAGTGAAGGTTTGATTTCAATGAAGTCCAACTTATCAATTATTTCTTTCATGGATCATTCCTTTGGTATTGTATCTAAAAAGTCACTGCCATATCCAAGGGCATCTAGGTTTTTTCCTCTGTCATCTTCTAGAAGTTTTATAATTGTGTGTTTTACATTAGATCTGTGATCCATTCTGGGCTAATTTTTTCTGAAAGGTGTCGATGTGAGTCTAGATTCATTTTTTTCATGTGGCTGTCCAGTTGTTCCAGCATCATTTGTTGAAAAGGCTATCTTTGCTCCATTGTATTGTCTTTTCTCCTTTGCCAAAGACCATATAACTATATTTATGTGAGTCTATTTCTGGTCTCTCTAGTCTTTTATTTTTCTTTACTATGAGAATTTAGTAGGCTTATAACATTTAAAAATGTATGTTTATTAAAATAAAAACTACAGTGCCTTTTTTTCTGTATATAAAAGGCCTAGTTAGTAGTTACCACGGTAATAAAAGGACTATGGGTGTGAATAATAACTCCCCTTGGAAGGCTGCTGAGATATTAGAAAACCTCTCTACCAAAGGAAAGCCACAGAAGACTAAGTCAAATTGTGATATTCTCTCACCCTACGTGTTCTTTCTTCTCTCACTTCCATTCCCCACTGTGTTCCTTCTCCAACATAGAAATGGTCCCCAGGACCATTCCCTCAATGTCCTTATGACCTTTGCAAGCCAAAGATTTTTGCTGACTTCCTATTTCTTCTTTCTGCCTCCAACAGAAATTCCCGGCCCATTTCTCATCCCTTGGAGGACTGCATTCTTTCCTGTGAAGTTGCTAATGAATAAATAGGCTCAGTGTGTGTGCAGACAAGGTTGGTGTCCTGCTCATGTCCCTTTCAGTGCCTTGCACCTATTTTAGGGGCCCTCCTGGCTTTGTGTGCTTCACCTTTCAATAGGCCATGTCTATTACTTTAAGAGCCTCTTTGCCCACAATAACTCAGGAATTTACATTTTGGAGTAGGCTTTAAAGCACAGGGCAGGAGTATAGGAGTATAAAATCTCTGCTCTCTCACTCTGGGTCAGAGATAACGCTGAGGCAAAACTTACACTTCAGGGCTTCCCTGTTAAAACAGGCTAGAGCATGGGTGGCTTCCTCTTTGTTCCTCTCCTGCTCACCCTTGCTCATTGATATCCCCTGTGAGTACCTGCATCTCTTTTCCATAAACTCTTGTCAGGGTCAGCTTCCGGCAAGGATACTGCAGAGTGAAAGCCCCCAAACAGAGTGGCACATAAGGTAGCAAACTACTGTTTTAGTATTATTTCTATTTTAGCTATGATTACTGAAGACACATGCTTTAGCTCAAAGGACTGAACCCTGCAACAACGGAATGATATGCCCACGTAAGGCAGGTGTGTGTGAACATGTGCCTGTGAACGGGTCCCTTAACTCTGCAGGTGATCACCTGGAGGCCTACGTGTAAGGCAAAGATTAGTTACCGGTATGAACTAAATTGTATCTTTAATGCCAAGTTACCGTTTTTCACATTTATAAAATGGGGCAAATCTCTTAAAAACTCTTCCTGAAGTTGTTGTGTGAAGTCCAAAGTCCAAGTAAGATAAGGACTTTACTTAGAGCTTAGTCTGTGCTTAACACACAGTAATCATCCATTAGCATTTGCTAATTTCTTGCTAAGTAAACTGTGTACAGCTAAAATTAACAACTTTAAATAAAAGTCAAGCTGAAATGGACTTAAATTGTAACTTCCCATTTTATTAAAGTATGACTTTGAGTAACTAATTTAACTTTTGTAAATGACTCTGTTAACTCTGTCTGTTGAGTGAAAGCCCTCAAATCAGGGAAA
>VMDR010018356.1:0-19251 GCA_007922815.1 Macrotus californicus | reverse complement strand
CACCATTTATTGAAGAGATTATTTTTACTCCATTGTATGCCTTTTGTTCCATTGACAAATATTAATTGACCATAGAGGCCTGGGTTTATTTCTGGGCTCTCTATTCTGTTCAATTCATCTATGTGTCTGTTCTTATGCCAACACCAGACTGTTTTGATTACAGTGGCCTTGTAGTATAGTTTGATATTCGGTATTGTGATCCCTCCAACTTTGTTCTTTCACAAGATTGCTGAGGGTATTTGGGGTCATTTTTGGTTCCATATAAATTTTTGTAGTATTTTCTCTAGATCTGTGAAATATGGCATGTTTTTCTATTAAGTGTTTTCACTGAGCATTACAAACTGGAAATAAGAAGATATTTTAGGACAATATATGCATGGTCTATATAACCAAGAAGTATGTGAGAGTTGGGCAACAGTTTATATTGCTGTCAGAAATCCTTCCATCATTGTGAAATTTCAAGAAAACAAAACAAAACAAAACCTTGGGACAAAGGTAATATGGAAGTAAAGGAAGTATTATCTGGACATCAGCATTTTAGCAAGAAAATGGATGGCAAGGTCAGGATGGATATAATGTCAGTAAAGGGAAATACAAAAATAAATCTTTCTGGTGAAAAACAGGTAAAAAGAAAAGAGAAAACTTTAAAGTGTTCATTCAGACTTTTTAAAGGGTGCATTTGAATTCTGCATCTTTTATGGTATGTTTTCTATATATTTCTGAATCTAATGGGTGAAATGTCTCTGAGTGAGACATGTGGTTTTCCACTTATTGGTCTCAGTTTATTCCAGGCTGAGGATAGGGTCGTTGCATACCATCGGGAAGATTGCACAATGCAGCGCTCTGCAAGTGAAATGCATTACAACCACAAGTGGTGGCCTGGATTGCTATTTTTGTTCAGTGAAATAAATGATGTTCATAATGTATATGTAATTTTATACTGCTGACCAGGCAACTGAGTAAAATACTCAGGACAGAAGAGTTACCATTAGACCGTGCTTTCATTCTCACCTTCCTAATTCCCCGTTCATATGTTTACTTCTTTAGCCAGTGTTATTCCCCCGCCTCTCTCCCTCTTCCTCTCTTTCTCCCTCTCTCTCTCTCTCTCTCTCTCTCTCTCTCTCTCACACACACACACACACACACACACACACACACACAATCTGTTTTGAAATATGCCCAGAGTTCCTAGTAAAATGTTACACGATCTGATAAAGACCACATTTGTGAAGCCATTGATTTGGGTGGATTTTGTGGATGGTCTCCTACAATGGATATGAAAGTTAATTATATATGAAAATTAGAACTTTGTTGGAACTAAGGGAAGTATCTTCTGATCATAGGCAACAGTTCATTTACTTCACTTTTTGGGTTAAAATCTCAAGTGATTATATTGCAGTAACCATTTTTTTACTATTGTTCAATTACAGTCATTCTCATTTTCCCCTCATTACTTTCCCCTGCCCTACCCAGCCCACCTCCCACATTCAGTCCTCCCTCTCATTGTCTTTGTCTATGGGTCCTTTATTCATGTTCCTTGACCTGACCCTTCCCCTTCTTTCCGCTATTATCTCCCTCTCCTCTGGTCACTGTCAGTTCTTTATTTACATGTTTCTGGTTCTATTTTGCTTGCTTGCTTGTTTTGTTGATTAGATTCTACTTATAGTTGCGATCATATAATATTTCTCTTTTGCTGTCTGGCTTATTTCACTTGGCATAATGCTCTCCAGTTCCATCAATGCTGTCGCAAAGGGTAGGGGCTCCTTCTTTCTTTTTATTGTGTAGTATTCCATTGTGTAAATGTACCACAGTTTTTTGATCCACTCATTTACTGATGGGCACTTAGGTTGCTTCCAGCACTTGGCTATTGTAAATTGTGCTGCCATGAACATTGGGGTGCATAGGTTCTTTTGGATTGGTGTTTCAGGATTCTCAGGGTATAATCCTAGCAGTGGAATTGCCAGATCAAAAGGCAGTTCCATTTTAGTTTTCTGAGGAAATTCCATACTGTTTTCCACAGTGGCTGCACCAGTCTGCATTCCCACCAATGGTGCACTAGGGTTCCCTTTTCTCCACATCCTCTCCAACACTTGTTTGTTGATTTATTAATGATGGTCATTTTGGCAGATGTGAAGTGGTATCTCATTGTGGTTTTAATTTGCATCTCTCTGATGACTAGTGATGCTGAGCATCCTTTCATATGTCTCTGGGCCCTCTGTGTGTCCTCCTTGGAGAAGTGTTTGTCCAGGCCCTTTGCTCATTTTTTAATTGGATTGTTTGTCTTTCTAGTGTTGAATTTTGTGTGTTCTTTATATATTTTGGAGATCAAACCCTTGTCTGATGTATCATTGGCAAATATATTTTCCCATACAGTTAATTGCCTTTTCATTTTACTGATGTTTTCTTTAGCTATGCAGAAGCTTTTAAATTTGATGTAGCAATATTTTCACCAATATGTCCCCTATAGCAAGGGATATAAAGGAAAGAATAAACAGATGGAACTACATCAAATTAAAAAGCTTCTGCACAGCTAAAGAAAGCTACCCTGTCTCAAAATATAAAAATAAATAAAGTTTAAAAGAACTTTGAAATGATTTCTTTTCAATTTCTGAAAGAAACTTGATGCATCCTCAGTATATCTGAAATAAAGCACAGGAGCGTTAATATCATTCTGAAAGAGTAAGGGCAATAGTTATATTTCGTGTCGTAGGATGCTTGGCATATTAGAATGTGTAATATTCTGACTGACATTCCTATAAATTCCTTGCAACTATAAGATACAGCTTTTACAAACTACATATTTATTTATACTTTTTAAATAGATGTGTTGTGGTTTGTCACCCTTTTTATTTTAATCAGTTCTTATTTATATAGAATATCTAAAAATAGCTGAAAAATGACAAAAGTGGCAAAGGAACCATAGCTAGTAAAAATGATACTTTTATCAAATAGTGTTTCAATATATTATTATGCCTAAAATTATTTGACTGAATTTCCCAAGAGGAAATTGTCACGACTTGGTTTAGGGTGCCCCTCTTTATCTTTTAAACAGTATATTTGTGCATACACATGCCAACAGGAATAATTGTTTTAAATATTTTTAAAGTTAATAATGTCCTTTTTGAGTATTTATTTAAGCTTATAAGGTCCACAGTCCTGTTGGAGCACTGAAATTTATCTGGCAAGACTATTGAGATAATTTTGTTTTAATAAAATAGCTGTCCTTTCTCCAGATGTGCGTATTTTTGACTCTGGGGGTTGGTATTCTGAGAGGGAGGGTACTGATATGCAATGCCTTTTCAAAGCTCTCTACATTTGCTTTCCATTATACTTTATGGTTAAGAGACCTTTGGAATTTGATGGATTTTATTTGCTTAATTAACTACATCAGTAGCATATTGTAAGGAAGCCTGTAAAATAGTACATATATGCCATAGAGCAAAAATTACTGGTTTCCACCTCTCTGGAGTTGTTCCTCATTTCATTGGGCATTGTGTGCACTTCCAAAAGCCCATCAGCTGTTTTATTACTGTCTCCTTTGTGCTCATCACCTGACTTTCTGTTTTAGCCAGCTGGTTTACCTCTTTTCCCCTGCTCAGTACCACAATAAAGGCTTATCGTGGCTTATTGCTCCCTCAAATATACTTTATGGCTAATATTTCTCTTTGCATCAGATTTTCCCCAGATATCAGAAAAAAGTGATACCAATGAGGATTCTGGCAAGAGAAATTCTAAAACAGACCTCAGGGTTTTAAGTGTTTCAGACCAAGTCCGGAAAGTAGTTTTAACTCCATGCTCACTATATCTTACACTATTTTTTACTATTTAAATGTACTCATTAGATCTGGAAGACAATCTAACCCAAACAACCAAACATTTTGCAGGCAGTCAGTACAAATTATTTATTCTTTAAGGTTTAAGGGAATTTCTCAGCTAGGTGACAAGGAGGCTGACATACCAAGGAAAGTTCTTGAGATCTAATGTGAAAAATAGATTAATTACTCAATGTGTTTTTAGAATAGATTGGAGAAAAAAGAGTTAAGAATCTGACTCTTATGCCTCTAACCATTATAGGCTAACAGGGTTCTCATTTGCTCTCCTATCTTAAACTATTAGAAACTGGAAAAAAGTATAAAAACATTATTCAGCCACTGGGGAAAAGGCAGTACAGGTGTATAATCGCTGGGAGAAGTACAATAAAAGGGGAGTCCTATTATGGTACCAGCTTACTTCCTGGCGGTAGTATCCATGTCACAGGTTAGGGATGGAGAACCCAACCAGAGTCCAGCTGTTTTGCTGTGCTTCAGAGACTGGAGTCAAAGTTAACGAAAGCCTGAAGTTCTACAGTTTCTGAGATAGATTACCACAAAGGAAGGAACCGCAGAGAGATAAAAAATGAATAAAAGAGAGGTGGGAGGGAGAGGAAGATTAGGCTGGGGAGGAGGAAGAGGAGCAGGAGGAAGAGGGAGAGGCACAGGGGGAGGAGAGAGAGAATGAATCAATGAATGGGCATGAGCACTGAAATCTACAAAGGTGGTCAGTTCAGTTTCAGGAGAGGATTTATAGGTACACGTAAGAGAAGAAACAAAGGCCAAGAAGAGAAGCACCAAACAGGCTACGATAAACCCTTCTTAGAACTCACACAAGACTGGGAGTCCTTGGCGTCTCTCCAGCTAGAGTGGAGAGACCATTTAACACATGAGGTATTTGTTAGGGTTTTGAAAAGTATATTTATTGTATGAGTGGTATTAAATTAGCCTTGGACCAAAAGCTGCTCTGTGTCTTGTTTAAGCTTGTAATGAATTCTCAAAAGTAACTTAATTGGGTGCCATTGCAAAGTCAAACATACTTGAAATCCACCGCACACAAATGTCTAAATCAAAATGTCTACTATTCAGTAAAAAATTGTGAGGCGTATAAAACATAGTATAACATGACTAGGAGAAAAAAAAAAGATTCCTTAGTGGAAACATGCCCCCAAATGATAGAGATGATAAATTTGTGGATAAGAATTTCAGAGAACTATTATAATAGGTTCCATTTGTTCTTGAAGGTAGACAAGAACGTAAATGTGATGAGAAGAGAAATGGTAGATATAAAAGACCCCCAGTGGAACTTGTAGAGACGGAAAATGCATTATCCGAAAATAAAATATACTAGATAGGATTAACAACATACCAAATACTATAGAAGCAAAGATTGATGAGCTGGAAAACATAGTAATGAAAGTTAATTGAATGCAAAATGAAGAACAGAGACTTAAAAAGGCGTAAAGAATACGCAGAACATTAGTAACCTGTGGTATAAGAGCAAGTGGCTCAACACATGTATAACTTTAGCCCCAGAAGGAAAGAGGGAGGCAGAACACTGTTTTTAGAAGTAATGGTCAAAAATTTCTCAAATTTCCTAAAACTATAAAGAAAGCCAATGAACACAAAACAGAAGATATGTAACAAAAATCAAATTGCTGAAAATGAATAACAAGGAGAAAATCTTAACAGAAGCTGAATAAGATAGCCACAAATACATAAAGGAGCAGAAATCAGAATCACAACAGAATTCTCTTTAGAAACCACGCTAGCAAAAACCAATAGCGTGGCATCTTTAAAGTACTCAATAAGGACAATTGTTAACTTAGAATTGTATAGTCAGAACAAATTTCTTTCTGAAAGGAGGTGAAGTAAACTCTTTCAGCCAAACAAAAGCAGAGCCAGCTAATCACCAGCAAATCAGCAATAAAATGAATTACAGGAAGTTGCTCAGGGAGAAAGAAAATGATACCATATGGAAATTTGCGTCTGCACAGAGGGGAGAGGACCACTAGAAACAGAAAGTATGTGGATAAATATAAAATGCATTTGAAAAATTTTCTTTAAAAGGGAATTGAGAGTCTTAGAACAAAATAATAATACTACTGTGCTATTTTAAAGTATGTAGAAGAAAATGTATAAAATAATAAAATTGTGAGGGAAATATGAAAATAAAATATCACGAGTCTTGTACATTATATATAAAGTAGTTTAATATTATTCAAAGCTATACTGTAATAAGTTAGAGGTTTATATGGTAAATCCTAAAAATATTAAGACAGTGCTATATATAATTAAGTCAATAGTAGGGATAAAAGGGAACCATAAAAATTTTAATTGAGCCAAAGAATGCAGGATAGGAAAAAAAAGAATAAATAACAAATAGCAAACTAATGGTAAGATGGTAGTTTTAAACCAATTATATCAATAGTAAAATTAATTTGAAATTAAAAGGCATAGTTTGTCACAGAGAATGAGTATGAAATAAACATGTATCACCTATATAGGAAATCTAACTTAACTGTAAAGATACAGATTAAAAGTAAAAGATGGAAAAGTTATACAATCACTAATCAAAATATCACCAAAGTAGACTTTAAAATAAGAAACAGTTAAAAATATAAAGAAGAGGTATTTTCTATTATGTGTATCAAAGGAGTCAATTCATAAAGATGAAACAATAATCCTAAATGTGTAGGAAGCTGATGATAAACCTGTAAAATATATAAAGCAAAAAACTGACAATATTGTTAAAAGACAATGTTGAAATAACAGAAGGGTATCAAGAACTGTGAGGGGTCTGAGATTTTATCCTGTTTCCAAGCTGACAAGTTAACCCGGCATATATTTTTGGTCTCTGGCTGGAGACATTAGACTCCACTGTTAGAGACAGTTTCTTATTCACAGCATTAGCGGTAGCCAGAACACCATCGTTTGCTTTTTCGGGTTTCTCAAACCCCACTTCCTACAGGACATTGCGACAGGAACCGGGTGATGTCTGGACATGCAGTTGTTTGGGTTACAGGAGAACTTTGAGCCTAGGGAACATAAATCTTTTACAATTAGTTGTAAGCAAAGCTACCTCACCTTTTTTTCTTTCTTTTTTTCTTGGTGGAAGATGTTATCTTTATTATAATGAACATTAAAAAAAAAATAAAACACCTACTCCTTTGCCTCAGAGGGAAGCACCATTTTTATCTTCCAAGGTTCTTTGGTTTTACCTTCCATTACTGTTTACTTCTCAAAATTCTTGAAAAGATAGTTTAACATAACAGAATAATTAGGGCCTCTGATCACAAGACTGCAAAAATGTGAACAATATATGAAAACTTGTTTCCTAATGAAAGGTAAGCTGCAAGTAGGAGAAAGTGTTTTTAAAACATATTTAAGAAAGGACCTGTATCTGTTATGGAACAGAAAGAGTTCCTTCAGCTGGTGTGAGCAGAGCCAAACACTAAACACTGAGAACTGCAGAGGAGGAATATGGGCCATTTTATTATGAATGGCGCCATTCAGGAGAACGGGAGGCCGATGCTCAGAGCCAAACTCCCTGATAGTGTATAGGTTACAGATTCTCTAGGGTGAAATCATAAGACATCATGGGTTAGAGGGTTCAGGGACATGCTGGAGCTGATTGGTGGGAGATGAGATAAGAGTTCTGAATCATTTCTTGGGTCATTTCACCTTGGGGCTCAGGAACTGAGACCTGACTTAGGTGAAGATGCTATCTCTAGCCTGCCAGAGGTCCTGACCCTGTGGCTGGTAGTCAGATCCAGCTGCTGTCTTCTGCTGCCTTGGGGGCTGCTGATTATTGCAGGGAAACTTGAATCTCTGAGGGGGTCTCTCTCTCTCTCTCAAGCAAGAAACAGAGAGAGATGATTTCAGGAGCTAAGTTTTAAAGCTAAATTTCATCAAAGTCACAAGGACTCTTTTTTAAAAATATCCAAAATATGTAAAAAGCTATTAAAACTCAATAAAAGACAAAAATGGGCAAAAGTTTTGAACATTTTACCAAAGATTACATATGTATGGCATAGCAAGCAAGTACATAAAAAGATACTCAGCATCATTAAATTATTAGAAAAATTCAAATTCAAACTGCGATGATACACCACAGCACCTCACTAGAATGACTAAAATTAAAGACCGACAAGATGAAGTCTTGGTGAGTACGTGGGACTCTCAAACACTGCTACTGGATTGCTGTTCGGAGTTCAGATGGTGTGCTTTGGGAAACAGTTGGCAGTTTCTTATACAATTGAATATAAACTTATTTAATGACCGAGAAACCCCTCCTACTTATTTATCCATGAGAAAAATAATACTGACACAAAACATGTGCAAATATTTATAGAGCTTTATTCATAATATCCCCAAACTGGAAACTTCGTGTGTCCTTTAATGAAGGAATGAATAAGTAAATTCTATCCTATATATACAGTGGAATACATATCAGCCATGCAAAAGAAAGAACTATTGAAAACATAACATGGATAAATCTCAAAATCTAAGTGGAAAAAGTAAGACACAGAAATACGGTACGATTTTACCTGAAGGTATACCTGACTTAGGTGAAGGCAAAGCCAGTGTCAGCAAATACTTCCTGGTCGCCTGAATTGGGAGCGGGCAGTTGATGGCCGAGGACCTAAGAAAAGTTGTTGGAATACAGGAAATATTCCACCTGTTGACTGTGGTGCTGATGATGTTGAATCATTTTCTTAGAATTGTTGAATTTTATGGTGTAAAGTTTACTTCAGTCAGGTTGCTAAAAATAGGAATATGGCTCTTCTATCTTCGTTTTAGCCAACAGCTGAGTTGACTAACCAGTTGTATTTTGTCTTTTCCCCGAGTGTGTCTTTAGTGTTAACAGTTGCTTATTTTATTTATCTCCCTTTCTTATAAATGAATAATAGTTAACAAATTGTCATTTCATGAGGTTTTATGATTTGTTTTTAGAAACCACTTATATTAAAACTTAGCCAGGTTGGAATTGTCTTATTGCCTGAAACCCCAGCTTGGCTTTAGAAAGCTCTGTGTATCAGGAGTCATTGGTGCTTTTCCTGTTAGACTCAGTGGGAAGAAATGACAATCCATCCATTTTTATTTCCAGGGTTATTTTTCCTCTGAGTTCAGTTATTTTAATCCTTATGATCCTGACCAAACTCTTCAATTATGCTTCTTGACCTTTCCTCAATAATTCTCAAGGCTATTATATTTCTTCCAACATTAATTGAGCACTTACGAGGTGGCAGACTCTGTTTAATTACTTCAAAATTTATTTTCTTTAATTCTCACAGCTACCTTGTGAAAGGTGTACAATTACTTCCCCCAGCCCTACTTTATAGCTGATGAAACTGAGGCACAGCATTTGCCAAAATCATATGGCTAATTAGTGAGAGATTTTTAAAAAAACTTTTCTTTTTACTGTTGTTCAAGTAGTTGTCTCCATATTCCCGCCACCACTTTCCCCTGCCCCACCCACCCTCACCTCCCACCCTCAGTCCTTCCCCCCTTTCGTTTTGTCCATGGTCCCTTTGTACATAGTCCTTGATGGCCCTTCCCCTTCTTTCCCCATTACCCACCTTCCCCCTCCCCTCTGGTCACTGTCAGTTTGTTCTTTATTTCCATGTCTCTGGTTATGTTTTGCTTGCTGTTTGTTTGTTGATTAGTTTCCACTTATAGATGAAATCATATGGTATTTGTCTTTCACCGCCTGGCTTATTTCACTTAGCATAATGCTCTCCAGATCCATCCACGTGTCATGAAAAGTAGGAGCTCCTTCTTTCTTTCGGCTGCATAGTATTCCATTGTCTAAATGTACCATAGTTTTTTCAGAGATTTGACTATAAGCAGCCCAACTTTAGAGTCTGTTCCCTGGATTGACATACTACAAATCCACTAAAATATGGATCTTAAATTTTAGTGTGTAGGAGAATCAATTTATTTAAATTCAATTCTCGGACTTCTCCCTGTCCCTCACCATTCTTATTTGGTAGATTTGGGAGGACCCGGTAGTCTGTATTTTTAGCAAGTGTTCCAGGTGGTGGTTTCTTGAACCCAGTTTGAGACATTCCATTTTCTGTGATGTTAAAGTAATTACTTACCTTGTCAGGACCTTTGTCTTCCATTCACAGGTAATGCTCTTTTGCCATGAAATGGGATGACAGCCCCTGGCACACAGGAAAGCCTCTATAATAAGTTCACTCGTGTTTGTTGTTCTTGGTTGTGGGTGTTACTTCATAGTATTAGTCGGCAGTGACAACTGTTTTCAACACTGCTTTTCAGTCATAGAGAAATGATATTGTCTAATAAGCAAAAACTTTTCAAAGTGAAAATACATTTTATTGAGTGTGAACATTTTTTCAATTTGATTATATCAGGAATCACAGTGTGTTCTGCTCTAGTATATGTTCCTGAAATACCAATTAGCTCATTTATAATTGGTAAACAGCATTATGTTGGCATAATGTAGAAATTGTGTAGCTTTAATATGTGATTTTTCTAGGCCAAGGAAGGCTGAATAGTCAGAGTAGAATTATTACAATGGGTGGGAAAAGAAGCCTTCAGCTTCGATACGATATAGTCAACAGATCCCCCTTTGGCTCAGTTTTAAGAAAAATTTTAAAACCAGTGCCCATGTTTAGGGCCCCCTCACTGAAAGGGTATGCTCTTTGTCTTGGGTAGCCCTTAAATATTTGCATAGTGCACTGTCCCCTGTGCGATCTGTTGGCAAGCCTACTGGCTCACAGTTGGCCTTCCAGTTGGATTTTCCCACCAATTCTAATTAAAGTATTGTCAGCACTTCAATTTTTCAAAAATTCTGAGCTGCATGGCTTGCTTGCATGGTCCAAATTGTATCTGACTTACCAATATTGTTTTTGCTAGTGATCTGCTCCCAAGGTTGCACATGCTTTGAATGGTCTTCCCAAAGCCAGTTTTCCACACAGGCCCCTTCTTTTAGGTGGGCCATTCTCTTTGCAACACGAGGGCTACAGGATGCATATGTCTTTTCATATAGTTTAAACTGTATTTTAGGAACTTGAACATCTCCAGAGCTGCAATATCTTATAGTCTGGAAAGAATAGTGTGTTAAGTGGTTTGTAAATGATAAGTAACTTTCCTTCTCAGAGTGATCATGTAATTTCTTTATCACCACCAGTGTTGTGTTTATTTCTTACTGCATTGAGTAAAGCCCACTTGGGTGACTTTTATCCAAGTAGCCAAGGTTTTTAACTTGTATTTGAATTTCTGCTGTACTTGTGTCAAAAGAACCTATAAATTTGACTTTAGTCATTGGATTTTTTTACCTGTAAATCACTCCTTTTTACTTAATAGTATATTATTTTAGAGCTGAAAATAGTAGACAAAAAGTCATTTCTTTACTGTAGTCAGATATTTTTTACAATGATCATTTATAATTCTCATAATTGCTGCCACTTATTGAACACGTGCTAAATGTCCACTCACTTTTCTAAAAACTTCACTTGCAATATTAGTAATTCTTAAAATATTTGATGCACAAATTTTTCTAAATAAAGTAAACCAAAAAGGAACATATCTGTTTCTTACAGAATTCTTAAACAAAAATATGAAGAGTATGGAATCAGATAAATTCCTGTTATTAGTTAGAAAATTGCTAATGAAATCTCAGCAGTGTCACATGGCATTATGTTCCCCAAACTGTGGGGGACTTTCCTCTGTGCACCCATTGCCTCAGTGCCCCTGTGTTGAAGGTAGCAAGGCTCATGTGTCAGATATTTTCTTAAAAGCCTACCCTGTGCTTTTATTGTGGATCCTGACATACTTGATCAGAAATGGAATATTACCTGATTATAATAAAACTTTTATGGACAGAAGCTGCATTGTTCATATTCACTAAGTATACATTTGGACACTTTTTAAAAGCATGGGATTCTAAGTAGTATTTAATGAGCTTGAACAGTAAAGTTGTTGTACAATAAATTATTTCTAAGACAGTTTTTAAAATTACTCTTTAGATTTTACAGGCTCTCCCACCTTCTAACTGGATGATTCTGGTCAAACTACTCACATGACTCAGAGTTATCCTCTTACAAAGTGGAGACAATAGATGTGCCTCTGCTGGAGTCCTCCGTGGGTTGAATGTGACAGTGCAGAAAGTGCTGGTAGTGTGTTCCATATGTGTGGTAGCTGTAAATACTTTTGTTGTCGTGAGGAAATCTAGATACGATGGTTACCCTCTATGTATGCCCCACTGTTAGTATTTACTGTATTTTTATAACCTAGGCTGGCACGGTCTGCTGAGTGATTTAGCAGCTTTAGCTAGTTGCACCATTGCATGCGTTGAACCTGATTTCATGGGCTAAAACAGAATGAACACCGTGGTTCATGGCTGTCAGGAGTGAAAAATAGCTGGAAATCAGACAAACAGCTTCATCGCTGAGATTGTTTCCGGGCTAAAAGTTCTTCCAACAGCTGTTTGTTTTGGCCTTTAATCGTGTCCATCTTTTTTTCTTTTTCAGCTGGGGGAAATGCGATTTTCTTTAAAAAGAGAATGTGGGCTGGCTATTTCTGAAGTCAGGAAGAATGCCTGTCCTTCCACTATTGTAGTCTTTTGGCTGCTTTGACACTTGGACTGAGAGACTTTTCCTTTTGTTTTTCCTTCTTTTTCATCCTCAGCGCTCGGACTCAGACTGCTATAGTGGGAAGGAAAGCACAACTGGGAGCTCTTTAGTCCTAAGGAAGGAGCTTTGTAGCAGTTACCTTTCAGAGAAGTTTACTCCCCAAAGGAGTATTTAATATTACATAGATACTGACTCACTGGAGAGAGAGAGAGAGAGAGAGAATGAATATGAATATGAGATTTGAGCCAGCAAGAAAGATACTTAACTAAAGATGAAGGGAAGTTTTGTTGCCTCTTCCTGAAAGTTATATTATTAGTTGTTTGGGGTTTTTTTTAAATCCTGATGACTGCTAGTTTTGTTTAAAATATTTGTTCTGGAAATACTAAAGTGGAGTCTACCAGACTGAGGTTAGAAGCATTTTCTTTGGCAGCAAGAAGATACTTTTATAGAAGCCATGCCTGTACTTGGGGTTGCCTCAAAACTGAGACAGCCAGCTGTTGGGTCAAAGCCTGTTCATACTGCTCTTCCGATACCAAACCTTGGCACTGCTGGGTCACAGCACTACTCTTCAAGACCTTTGGAAGTCACTGAAACAGAGAGCTCAATGCTTTCTTGTCAGCTCACGTTAAAATCAACCTGTGCATTTGGAGAGAAGAATCCCCTCCAAGGGAAAGCTAAGGAGACAGAAGACAGCAAGGTTAGTGGCTGAAGGTTACCTGCTGACTTAGGTCGCTAAAATGCAAATTGCCTTTTAGGTGGAATATCAAGCAAGTTCAGTTTGTATAACTGAAAAGCTGACTTTGTAGCCTATGTAAACCTGTCCTTATAGTTTGTTGTTGTTGTGATAGTCGCTAGCGAATTCTCTAAATATGCGTATGTTGTTCTCACTGAGTACTAACTACTCAAGGATGAAATGCCTAGTTAGTTCTAGGTGCTGCTCTATTACTGCTAACCAAAACCAGTCACAAATATGAGGAAAAGGGGAACTGTTTTCATACATATTATACTGTTAAAGGAGAGTTATTTGTAAAAGTTCCTAGAGATACCCTCACTTTTCTCTAAATGGCATTTGCATCTTAAACACTTTCTGTTCGAATATGTGTATTCTAGACTGCTTAATTCACTGCACTGGGAAGGAAAATGAAGTATTATTTTCCTTGATACTGTACATTTTGTCTGGATTTTCACTTGTAAATTGAAACCCTACTGTTTTACTTATTACTGACATCTTTTTCAGTCATTTAATTTATAAATTTTGTGAGCAGTAGCTCATACTCGGTTTTTAAGCGATGCTACAATCATTTTCTCCAGAGGCTGTGGGGAAGCCTGGCCCTTCAGCTGAGGAACTTCAGGGGATTTTTTCTGTACCTTGATAAACGTCAGTTTTCATGCAGCTTTGACTATGACGTCAGGCTTTCCAAAGTAACCCTTCTCACATCTGGCTTCTCAGGGAATGGTTTAGATTTTACTGTCCCAATGAAATGTAATTTAAAAGTAACTCAAGAAAAAGACCTCATGTAGAAATCAACTCTACATACTTAAATGAAAACCACTCCTTTTGTCTGAAATGTTCATTCTCTTGTCACCTGTTCAAATCCTCCAAGGTCCAGTCCCACAGGCAACTCTCTTCACAGAGTCTTTGCCAGCTCCCGCTTTTCCTTTATTCTCCTGTGATTCTTTGTCTGTGGTAACACTTACAGCACATTGACCTATACTGTATTTTAATCATCTGGATAACTTATTTCTCACCACACTAAACTGAAAATATAAGTAGCAGGGCCTTATTCTATGCTCCAGCTCCTTCTCCCCAATGCTGTATTCATAAGCCTTAAAAATGACTAGATTAATACCTGAATAAATTAATTAATGAATGAACTAACAATTGTTCTGAGAAAGACTTAGTTCTAAGTTCTTTAGTCTTATTGGATAACTTAATTTATAAAACATAAGGTTCAAAATGATTGAGTTTTAAAGTATTTCTTGCTCTAAAATTATTTTTTGTGTTTTAAAAAAGCATTGCCAATGTAAGAAAAATCAGTTAAAATAATTAATTATAGGTTTATAGTTCTCAGTACAATGTATCTAATTCAGGGTAAAAGTAGGGAAGTGTAAATTATCAACAAAAGACTAAAAATATTTAACTTACTAAACGGTAATGGAAATAAGGAACAAATTGACAGGGACCATAGGGGACAGGGGAGGGAAAACAGGGGAAAGAAGGGCAAGGGTCTAGTCAAGGAGCATGTATAAAGGACCCATGAACATGTACAACAGGGTGGGGACTGACTGAGGAAGTGGGGGGTGGGTGGGGCAAAGGGGGAGAAATTGAGACAACTGTAATTGAACAACAATGAAAAAAGATTAAATTAAAAAAAAATAAAAATATTTAAATTTATGAAAATAATTCAGTGTGAACACCATATAACTCCGTTCTATGTATGCATAATGATTTGTCTGGGTTAGATGGAAAGAATAGATGGACCCTTTTTCTCTGCTGACCATGCTATTATCTCTGCAGGTTTAGTCAAACGTTCATAAATGGTCTTGGCCTAAGACTTGACCACTATAAGTACTGTTTTCAATAGAATTTTGGTTGATCTCTGGTTAGCAAACATATCAATCACACATCTGATATTCCAATAAGACTCTGTGGTAAGCAATGTTGTATTTATAGGGATTTTTATAATGCCACTGATCAGATTAAAGACTTTTTCAAACAAATGTAAAGAATGCCTGGTGAGCACTTCAGAATATTTTGAAATGTTAAAAAAAGTATATTGAAAGATATTAATCAATGTTTACAATGTAGAACTGAAGAGAAAACATGATCAAGTTGGTTGTATTAGAGATAATTAGATTTGGCTGCAGATGGTAGAAAATTCCACCTAACAATCGCATGAACAAGGTAGGAGTTTAATGTTTCTCCTTATAAAGGGTAAATGGAAGTGAGCAGCCTGTGGTTGGTAGGGTGGCCACATGACGCTGTCAGGGAGGCCCTCTCTGCTTTGTCTACCATCCTCAGTTTGTGGCATCTGTCTCTCAGTCCCAAGTGGATAATTGAGTTCCATTCAGTTAAAAAGGCATATTCTATTTCATTAAGGATTCCTCCACACCCCACTGGCCTGTTTGTAGTTCCAAGACTTTATCTAGCTGGGCAGTTGAAACTGGAAAATGTAGTTTTTATTCTAGGAAGCTATGTGCCCAGCTAAAAATTATGGGTTCCATTTCTAAGGAAAAAGAGACCATGGGTAGTACCCACAATAGATGACAGTCATTAAAATACATTTACAGGGAATTTTCTGCTAGTCCTTGCACTGAACAGCCTCACAGTCTAGTTACAGAGAACAAACCTTTATATGTGTCTGACAAACGTGTCTTCAACCCAGCACTCCCTTCTCTTGGAGAGGGAACGTCCCAGCACTCTCCTACCCTTGTATTTCATTAGTGTAAACGCCATTGTTCCAGCCATCTAATTTTGAATTCCTAGTTCAATATCTGGTGATAGACATCACTATCTCACATCCCATAATTTCTAGAAGTTGGAGATTTATCCCCTCACGCACATCCTCGTGTGTTGGCCCTTGTTAAATCTTCCATCAACTGTTGCAATAATTCCTCGCCTTCTGAGGCTCTCCACCACATCCGTGCGACCCAATCACCGTCCTGCTTAATGAGAAGAACTTTAGCTACTTTTCATGTTTCACAGTTTTTTTCTCTGAGGCGTTCTAGTCTCCCAGCTGTGAGCACCTCCTCTTCTACAATAGCTCCCCCTAGCTGCCCTGTTCCAGATGCGCCCTTCCTGGGTGTCCCAAGTGGTTCGGACTGCTGAGTCTCACTGGATCTATAATGAATAAGTACCTTTTGTTCCAGGTTCCATGTCACACACATGTGGAAACTCCACCACGATATCTCAGCAATTATGTCTTCTCTTGTTACCTCTTGTTCTGATTTCTTTCTTTGCCTTGAATTTTCTGTCTCGGTTAATATGGTTTCATTTTTCCATTCTTCCTGGGTATTTACCCAAAAGAGGAAAAGAGTTACTTTGCTTTGGTATCTTAATCTGGAGATTAAGGTTAAGAAAGAGGGGACTATTTTGTCAAGGCTCTGCAAAAACATGCAGTTAAGCATTGGGCATCCCTGTTCATGAGAGTCCGTGGCCATATTACCACTGAGAACTTCTTTTCTGGTCTTCACTTTTTAGTCCCTAGCGTCCTTACACCTTGGTCGGCCACCTCTCTTTCACCTGTATTCTCATTTCTGGCTTCTTTCCGGTGTTGGGCTCTCCCACTCCTTTCCTCTTGGATTACCCATGCAAACTCGATCTTTTTATATTATTATAAAAAATTAATTTTTTGAGCATTTACCAAGTACTTTATAGGAATTTTTTTTGTTTTATTCTCACAACATTCTAAAGAATACATTATTTCCACCTTTACAGAGCATTATGAGGCTTAAATAGAATGGGAAACAGTCATGAAACCAGACAGTTTATTAATACCAAAATCCAGAACTTGAATTTAGGTTGGTCCCTGTAAAGCCTTTTTTGTACATTATATTACACTCTCTTCATGAAATAATTGCTATGTATTTTTTAATTATACCCTATCTTCAAAATCTCACTCACTTTTTAAGCCTCAGTTCAAAAGTCAAAGAAAAGAATAAACCAATTGTTGTGGAGGTTAAAAGGAGGGAGATTTACATCCAGTTGGAGAGATCTAAGGAAAATTCGTTAAAAAGTTGTGGCATTTATATACATGGTAGAGTGGATGTTTGTTTAGTTTTCTTATTCTATTAATTGTGAGGAGAGTCAAGGTAGAGATTATTTCTTACTATTTTGTTTACATGGTGCTAACACTAATGCTTTGAAAACAGAAGAGACTGAAAAACATTAAATTGAATATTTTCAAAAACATAAATAATATACGCAAGTAAATATATTGTATAAATAACATTGTTAGTGAGGGTAATTCTTCTGTAGAATTTTAGGTCGGAGGGAAATTCTATTCAGATGGGGCATTCAAAAATAACCTTCATCAAGTAGTTGAAATTTAATGGGCAGATATGACTCATACAGAAAGGAAAAAGCACTCTTTTGAGGAGAGGGTTGCATAGAAGAGTACCCAGTAAGCCATTATAATTTGAGCAGCTAATGGAAATGAGCATTTTTGGTTCAGATTATAGGTGGGGGCAGTCTTCATTATAGGAAGGCTCTTACATAAGAATGAAACAAAATTACACTGTCAATGATATTTAGGAAAAATCATAGCAGAGAGGTACTAATATTAACTAATGTTTATAGAAGCTTGCTGTACATTAGGTACTGAACTAGGCACTTTATGGAGTATCCCATTCAGTCCTCACAGTAGCCTCGTAATATAGGCACTGTTATTATTCCCATTTTGCAGATGAAGAAACTGGCAGTGGTTAAATGACTTGTAATGTCTCAATGCTAAAGCAGGATAGAATATGGATTCACACTAATGCTGTGTGGCTCCAGATATCACTCTTAACGAGCAACAGTGCACAATGAAGACTTCTGCTGGTGTCAGGGGAAGAGAAGAAGGGCCACTGATCGACTTTATTTCTATATATACTGGCAAGCTTTGTTTCTAGTATTGAATTAGCATTGCTAGTGAATTACAGATAAATCATTGGTGCACCCGAGTTCCTGGAATTATCAGGAGAAGACAATTAAGTTGACACATGGTCTCTATCGAATTCTTTGAATAACAGAAATAAATAAAAGAAACCCCGGGATGGAAATATAGAAGCAGATGTCAATAGAGCAGATGGCTGGCTGTGGCCTCCAGCTGTTCCCTTCTTGGAGAAGATGTCTGATTGCTGGAGACTGTTGACAGTCCTGTTGGCTTGCTCACATGGTAGCACTTCCAGAGCTGGCCAGGCCTCCTGCTACACAGGTCAGCCCTCAGGTCCCTAGATGATTCGCCTTCTTTGCCTTTTTCTGCTGTGCTTGCACATTTAGTTACTGTATTTGTATTTAAAGAAACATGATTATTTCTTTTCCTAGTTACAGCTTATGCTCCAGGTTTCATGGTTAAACTGTTAGTGGTCATTTTCGTTGTTTTGCCTTTGTGGTAGCAGTGATATGAAGACTGTTGTAATGATTCTTGAAATTTACATTGTCTCTGTTGGCAGAAGGCTACACTCCTCAGTGTCATACATATACGAGCATTTCCCTTGAGTAAAAATTTGCAGACGTGTGGCATTCTAAAGCTAGTGTCTATTATTTTAGATTTTGCTTTACAAAATGTTTAAAGAATTTCATGTCATGCCCTGGTCAGGTGGCTCAATTTGTTGGAGCATCCTCCCATACGCCAAAAGGCTGTGGGTTCAATTCCCAGTCAGAGTACATACCTAAGGTTGCGGGTTTGATAACCAACCGGTCAGGGTGCATACAGAAGGAAACTGACTGATGTTTCTCTCTCATATCAATGTTTCTCTCTGCCCCTCTCTCTTTGTCGCTCTCTCTCTCACTTCCTCTCTCTCTAAAATCAATGAACATATCCTCAGATGAAGATTAAAAAAATTATATAGCATACCTTAAACTATGAACTTAAAAAAAATCTGGTGTAAATTATATGTGATTAAATGTTACTGAAAATCTCATACAATTTTTTTATTTTTCTTCAAGTGTCAATATTGTGTTTATATTTGATAGCAGTTTTCCAAATGCATTCTTAATTTCTTCCTTCACAATATATACATATCTTTATTTCCTTAAAAAGGAAGGTGCTAAATATATTGTTTATAGAAACATGAAGTCAATAGGCATGTCATGAATTTTTAAGCAAAGTCATCGTTCTGTGGCTGAAATTTAT
>VMDR010018355.1:0-19255 GCA_007922815.1 Macrotus californicus | reverse complement strand
TCTATGAATGTGATGCTGAGAAACAAAGTCTTCTGATTGTGCCACTTTTTTTTTTTTCAATTAGATAATAAGGGAACTCAAGAGCAAAGAGTAGGGAGGAACTGTCACATATTTGAGGAGAGGGCAAATCCCCTGTCAGGTAAGAGACTATGGACTATGCAAGAATGCTCCAAGTCCTGAGTTCTTCATAGCATCATCAGTTATTGCTAAAAATCAGCACACGACCTCTTAGTACCAGACATTCTGCTATATGAGGGCACAGTGAGAAGGTGGCATCTGTGAACCAGAAAGCAGACCCTCATTAGGCCCCCCACATCTGCTGGCAGTTTGATCTTGGACTTCCAGGCTCCCACACTGTGAGAAACACATTTCTGTTGTTTATAAGCTACTCATTCTGTGCTGTTTATTCATAGCAGCTCAAATGGACTAAGACAGTATAAGTTTGAGGAAATAAAAATTTTAAATATTTGTCTTATTTTTCAAATTTGCCAGTCACCATACACTCATAGAAGATTTTCTTTCTGGAGTAAATCAGTTGCTGAAGAAAAAGATTTTTGTAAGCAGAGTAAATATTCCCCAAAAAAATTTTAGTTTAAATCAGTCAGTAAATTGTAATCTAAATGTTTTTCTTAAATATCAGGCCCCTAGTCAATCATGTTAATTTCTCCACCCAAGTCTTCTTTAATTTTATTATGCAAATACATTTAGATGGGGAAGATTTCTATGCATGTATTAATTTCTGTGCACTGATTCCCAGTTTTATAGGTTGCATGTAACTTTTTGAGTGTTTCCCCAAACCACGCTTAGAATTAACCATATGACTAGGTCACCAATGGTAAAATATTGAAACATAGATAATGTGTGAGTTGTGACTTTTTGTGACCTTATTATCATTCATCATCTAGTATAATGTAAAAAAAGCTAAATATTTAAAGAAATCAGAATTAAAGGGTGAAAACTCTGATTAATTAGAGGTGATGGTTATTGAGAGAGAGAAAGAGAGAGATTCCTCCATGCTAGGATGGAGTCTTGACTTCCTCCTAAACCCTTCTGGATTTGTTTACCTAAAAAGGTAAAAACTCCATGAGAATTTGTGCTTTCTCTATTGCCTAACTCGCATTGTTTGTGTTTGGTTCATCCAAACACTTTGGAAAAATGAAGCTAATGAGTCAATTATCTTTCCCACTCCAAAAAATAAAATCAACAGTGTCAGTCCTATAATTGGGGGCTTTTCATCCCTTCTCAGGCAACTTAAAATGAAAATAGCTTACTGGTTTTAAGAGAAATTATTGAGTTCTAAACTTTAGCATGGAAGAGTATGAATGAGTCAGCAGTCTGCAGCTGATAGCCACACAAACACAGCATCTTCTAGTGTAATTGGCTCTGCAATTCATTATCATTACCATCACTGGTAACAATAATGTGACAGCTTTAGTTTTCTGAAAAGGGTTTAATTGGTTAAAAAAAAAGTCCCCTGTCCATTTCCAAGGAGCAAGCTGCCTGTTTTGTTCCTCCTCTCGGAGGAGAAGGACGAGAGTCACAGTGACACTGCTCCTGGAGACATTTGAGGGCCCTGCAGAGTGGAGATGCCCCTTTTGACCTTTGTATCGGTCTTTTTATTTCCCACAGAAAGGTTCCAGAAAAACAATGTGGGAAGCTTCCATGATGCAGAACTGAGTTCCTGCTGTTGGTTATATGCGATATCCAAACAGAATTCATGGTGAGTCAATCGTCTCTCGTTTGTGATATTTTTGAATATAATTTTAAAGATCTCTTGGTGGTTGCATTTATTTGTATTGCGTGTACGTGTGTATTCCAAACATATGTTTATAAAGTGTGCGTGTTGTGCATTAGTTTATGCTTCCATAAACACAAAATGAGTGTCAGAGGTGCTGCTTCAATCATGGGTCCCTACACACCAGTTATTTTGATTTTTTTAAAGTATGCCCAAAGGATATTACTTTTATCTATTTGCCATGAATAAACCCATGTTAGTGATGTGAGAGATTTTTTTCCCCCATTTTATCTTCTTTCAGTTAATTTTAACTTCATTATTAAGATGAATTGTAATGATGTTTAAAACCCCAGAGGCAAACTGGCTTCATTTGATTTCTTCTGGTAGATGAAAAAAACCTGTTAACAATTCCAATCTTCTGTGAAATGTGCCCTGTGCTTTGTGCTTACATTTTTAATGTGCCTTTCAAAATAGAATTGATTTGGTTCTTTTTAAAAAATATATATAAAACAATAAATATTTTATAAGAGAAGGGATAGGGATAACTGCTTTTTTTCTTTTTGGAGGTATGAGCAACTGAAATGGTAAAAATAATCTCACCATATTAACCAGTTGAAAGCAAAACAATGCTTTTAAGAATTAGTTTGAGCTCCCAAGAATCATTTAGCTCAACATGCAACGTGTTTGGCGTGTGCTGTCCAGGAGAAGATCTTTGTCCTGGCGCTCTGTGAGGCCTGCACCTGCTCAGGACTTTTGGTCTCCCAAACAGAAAGAAGGGGTGCAAGTAACAGACACTGTCTGGGACCCACTCAGAGTAAAACATTTTATAGGTGTATCAAGTGTCCTGGTGGAATATCGGGCATCTTCATGAAAAAAAGATACACTTTTATGAATTATATGTTTTTTAATAATATAAATTTTATTTAATAAAAGAAGGCGACTTCTCCTTCTTCTTCTTCTTTTTCTTCTTCTTCTTCTTCTTCTTCTTCTTCTTCTTCTTCTTCTTCTTCTTCTTCTTCTTCTTCTTCTTCTTCTTCTTCGCCAAGCTCCTTGTTCAGGCCTTGGGGACAGTCATCTGGATATTAGTCTCTATATTACATAGAACCTGCCCTCTTCCATTTGTTTATGTAATAGACATTTATTAAGCACCTTCTCTGTGCCTTGTGCTTGCTAAAACCCTGAATTAAGCACAGACTCTGCCCTCAAGGAACTTCAGGTCCAATGGGAGAGATGAACAAGCACATGTTGTTTACCCCCATGGAAGACTGAAAGAAGGAGAATGAGGAGAAAGAGGAAAAAGCAAGTGCCCCGGGAAAGGACTGTAAGAGTAGTTCGGGGTCTCTTGGGAGGGGAACTTGACTTAAAGACTGCTTCTTCTTTGCATCCAGTACAGCATGAGGTGATGTTTTGTTTGGAGACTGTTTTTCTGTGATAGAGTTTAATCTCACCTGAATGTTAGGAAACCGAGGCATTTCAGTCGCTGCTTCTTCATCCTTTCTCTCTCATCAGGGCAGCAGCTTCTGTGAGCTAAAGGGGCCCCTCACCCACCCATTTGGTAACAATCTTAAACCTGCCTTGCCAGCCTGATTATTAGCAAATTGCGTCTGCTCGGTCAATGGGCATGCTTTCAAGTCTAATAAGAATGAAAAAACTGTTAAAAGCTGAGATACTTTTAGTCCTAGAGAGGGATTGATTTTCTGTGGGGTTCTGAATTACTTTTAAAAATCTTTTTAAATCCCAGCTAACATTTCAGGTTTTAGACTCATGATGATGAAGGAATGTTTTCTTGGATGTCCCTTCTTCTCCAGTTAATTTCTCAGCATTTTTCTCTGGGCTGGGAAGTCATTCATGTTTTCCCAGTAAATGTAACATCCTGATGGTATCCGCTTTTGCTATATTAAAAGAAAAGTGCAACTCAGATACTTAAAACAATAAATATTTGACACTTACTATGATTCTGTCAGCTGGCTAGATGTCCTGTCCTGCGATAGATGGGCTGAGGTGAGTATGGCCTCACTCCCATCTTTGGGGACTGAGCTGGGAGGCTGTGAGGACTGGGATCTCTCAACGTGGCTCCGTGTTGTTTGGATGCAGCAGGGGCCCCAGGGGAAGCAAGAAGGGCAAACCTGAAGCCCACTTTTGAAGTTTCTGCTTCTGGCATGGTGGCTAATATTCCATTAACAAAACATCAGACTAAAATCAAGACCAAAAGTTGGAGAAAAAGACTACATCTCTTGATGGGAGAGGTGGCCAAGTCACCCTGCACAAGGCCATGTATACAAGGAGGTGACAGCAAATACAAGGCTATTACTGCTACACTTTGCTCAGCCAGTTTACCTGAGAGGCCAGCAGGAGGTGGAGTCAGGAGAGGAAGATATTTGGGGAAGGAGATATCCTGTGGCAGACTTTAGACGGATCCCAGTGTAAATGGACTTACCTGAATTTCACCTGTGTTGCAAGTTTCATCACCCTGCAGTTCATTACCTTGTGGAGGTTTTGGAAACTGCAGTGGACTAGAGGGAGGCCCCAAAATGAGAGTGGGGCTTGTTAAAGAAAAAAAAAATGATGTCAGACAAGATAAGTAGACAGAAGTTGATTTTATTTCGAAACTATTGCCAGCAGTAAGGCAGAGAGCGAAGAGCAAGTCTGGGTATTTAACTTCACTGAAGCGAAAGGCAGAGGGTTTTCAACCCTGGGGGTGAGCCAGTTGAAAAGTAGCAGAGGATGCTAGAGAGGAGGTTGTCAGTGGAATTTGTTGAGCGCGTTTAGTTATTCCTGAGTTTGCGATTCTTTTCTGTGGTTCAGCCACCTGTGTTTGCTAATGGGCACCCGTGGGAGTCAGACTCCTGCCCTCCATGGAGAATGGAAGGTAGGGATGCTATCTCCTCTGACATTTTTATTTCAAAAACGATTCCTACGTACATTTCCTGTGTTGTGAAACTGGCAGGGGGCTGGGAAGAGATTTACATACGTTTCAAAGGGGTAGAGAAAGGATTTACAGTGAGAAGTTTTCTAAAATAAGTGCTGTAAGAAAAGGGAGGTCAGGGGCCTAGGGTCCAGAAAGAAGTCCGTCTAAAGTTTAGTTAAACTGAGGGGATTGTTAATTCCATCTTGGTCAAGTTGTCCAGGAGCAAAACAACCTACCTTGCAAAGGTATTGGATTAGATATCCTTTATTGGCAAATGAGATGTTGATATTCTGGAAGGAAAATTTAATCAACAGTTAAGTGGGTGAAGAAAGCATCGTTTTTGTTGGTTTGCTTTTTTTTTTTTTTTTACTTTAACTAGTGGGATGAGGCAACATGGGGAGACGTGCTTTATCCAAGGTGCCTACAGACAGCTCGGCATATCCAGTGGTGTGTGAAGGTAGGTCCTTGATAAGACTGGACAGAAGCTCTATTGCAAACATTGTCATACTCTGACAAGTTGCATTTTTATCAGTAGGACAATATCAGTTTTGTGAACTTGCTTAAACTGAAGAGATTTTTTAATTTTCTCAAGAGTATGTTTTAAGAGAAGTTGATATTCCATCTAGTTCTAATGTTGTTACTAGAAGGGCTATTCTTTTTTTTTAAGGATCTTTTAAATTATTTTTAGAGAGAGGGGAAGGGAAGGAGAAAAGGGGAGAAACATCAGTGCGTCGTTTCTTCTTGTGTGACCCCTACTGGGGACCTGGCTCACAACCCAGGCATGTGTCCTGACTGGAAATCAAACCAGCAACCCTTTGCTTTGCAGGCCCACATTCAATCCATTGAGCTGCCCTAGCCAGGGCTAGAAGGGCTATTCTTAAAATCATTCTTGAAAAGTAATTAACTGCTTTACCAGAAACTCTGATAGAATGGTCCCTTACCCTCTAAGAAACTGTTTCATGCCTTGCCTGTTTTGGAGCATACTATGAGGTTAACACTTTTCTAATTCCTGTGAGTGGTGGAAAGAGTGAACAGTGAACAATGGATATAAATATGACATTTGTATATTTTAGGACTGGTGAAGCTGAGACTTAATTTGATAGTTGGGACAGGGGAGAACACAAGGTCCTTTTTACCTCCTTTGATGCCCCAATTTTTTTCTGAAAATGACCCATAAACCATAGGCCCAGGAATAGGATAATACAATGGTTCAGTTTCATAAGCGGTGACATGTAGGAAGCACTATAGAACTGGTGACTTGTAGTTTTTGGTGAAACCATTGGAGACATTGCTGCTCGGATGGCAGAGATATTACCTCTGCCCTAATTATCTCAATTGGCAAGTCTGCTTAGCTTCCAGGTAGGTAGCTAAATATTCAGTGTGGACCTCACTTTTCTCAGCTCAAATTGAGAATCGTGCTTTTCAGTGCTTTGTGGAAGGTAGAGGCCAGCCTCTCTCTTACAATGGGTGTAATACAAAGTCAAAGATGCCAGCCATAAGCACTGTCAATCTGCCTTCTTCTAGGATTTAAAAAAAATGGTCCCCCACCTATGAAGATTCTGGTTGTAATGAGCTGCAAATCATTTAATAGCTTTTCTTGGGGGGAATCTCACAAGATGGAGAAGTAACTTGAAAGATGCTATTTTTAGAGTTCCAGATAGGTTATCTTATTTAGCACAGAGGCTACAGTAAGAAAACTGTGATTAGAGATGCTCCAGAAAAGAAAAAGGTGTCATTCGCTCACCCTTGGACCTTTAGAACTCAAATTCTGGGCTTGCATATGCTGCTGGATCCTTTCCCAAAGGCCTTTATGCGAGTTCGTCAGGCAAAGGGAAATGAGGCAGGTACCGGCAAGTCTTTACTTCTGCAAAGTGTCTGTTCGTGGTCAGGTTCCCACATCTCAGACTCACAGCACCAGGGCAGGTGGGGCAGTGAGGCATTAGTTGGCTCCTGGACGAGGGACTTGCTTCATACCTGATTACTTCAGAAGAGTGCGTTGTAGGAAGTTGTTGCAGTGCCTGGTTTGAATTAATTCATATTTGGAGGTGTGTGGATGTACAGAAAATGGTATAAAATTGTTTTCTAGAAAACCTCAAGCATGTAGGTGGGACAAAGTGCATGACTTAAATAGCAATGTATCATTCTTATTAAGTTAGGAGAACTTCCTCAAATCCCCAACTAAATTGTTGGTGGTTATAGACTATCATAGCACCAGGAGAAAGAGTTTCACTGAAGAACCAAATGTTTAACCTGCCAACACATTTGTTTCACATTTGCCACTAATGCCTTTCCCCTTCATACACAATGATTCTGAGCAAGAAATGCAGTATATGGGCTCAAAATTGTAATCAGGTCAGTGAACTGCCTGATTTACTGACTCTACGTGTCAGTCACTCTAGGTAAAGGGGGTGGCGGTAGAGAATTTACATTTTTGCAAATTAAAAATGCTAGTTGCCAATACAAAGAAATGACCTTTATGATTCCCAATCAGGGTACATGCCTGGTTGCAGGTTTGGTCCCCCGTTGGGGCATGTATGAGAGGCAAGTGATTGATGTTTCTCACCCTCTCTTTCTCCCTCCCTGACCCTCTCTCTAAAAATAAATAAAAATCTTTAAAACAAAAAATAAAAAATAACCAAAGAAATGACCATTTTTACCTGTTTTGCATTGTCCTTTATTGCATAGAGTTTAATATACAGGGTGGGGCAAAAGTAGGTTTACAGTTGGGAGTACACGAAACACAGAGCTTTTACTTTTATTATTACTTATTAATTATAGTAATATTTTCCATATGAACAACTGTAAGCCTACTTTTGCCCCACCCTGTATACATTTTCTGCCTTCATAGGCGAAGTTATCTATAAGCAAATAAGGAGGACTCTATTTTCTATAGGAGGGATTAGAGGCAAAATCTAAAGAATGAGATATAACTAGGTATCTGATCTAAAGCAAAGGGAAGTTCAAGAAAGAGAAAAGGCTCAGTTAGGTCCTCCAAGAATGACAGGAGAGTCCATTTCTGCAGCAGTGGCTGAGATTGTGCCTGGCACCCCTTTGCTGTGATCCACGCAGTGAGAAACAGAAATGGAAAGGGACAGGGCTTAGTTGCACGGCTGTCTTTCTTCCACACACGCACACACCCACCCAAGTGCAACTACTGTGATCCCTGGCATTGGCAACACACCCCCTTATCTAATGTAATTTTTAACCAGAGAAATGATACTATCTTATCATAGCAATCTTTTAAGATAGACTATATGATTCACTATGATCCAAGTCTTTATCTTCTATCAAAATAGGTCCCTTTGGAAAAGATATACCTAGAAAATCATGTGTTATATTCCTATACACACTTTTAAGTGGCAAAGTTAATTTTATCTATGAGATTTATTTTGTGAATGTTTTTATATACAAATATTTTCTAAATGTACTGGATTTCACATGGCTGAAATCATATGACTAAAATCTCAAAGAAATAGCCTTTTGTTATGCAAAGCATTCTTTTGGTTGATGACTTTTAATTCCCTTTGATTACTTCAAGGACTTTGTGTATAATCCCTTTGGATAACCTTGTGTCTTCCTACCAGGAGGCTTACCTGTACTAACAACCATCTGACAGATTTTCCTCCGTTTCTTAAAAATAAGGGCCTCTCTTCTTATCCCAGCTCACTTCTTTATCTGTTCCCTTAAATCCATCTGCTGCCTCATGTGTACAGACTTCTTTCCAGTTGCTAACATTTCTCTCTCTCCGTCATCAGTTCATCTTCTATAACGGCTCATTTTCCTCCCTTTTTAAGTAACTCAACTGTCTCCCATTTTCAAACTACCCTACCTTGACACCATCTAATTGCCAATCCCAGTGAACATTTCCCAATTTGCAGTTCACAGCTTCTCTTGGGCATGCACACCTGCTCTGTGTGCTTGGTGTTGGTGACAGCATCTTCTCTCGGCTGCCCTCCTCTGTGTGTGACCATTTATGCTCCTCCTCATTCTTTAAGTGTTGGTGAACCCCAGGCTTCTGACTTTTGCCCAATGTTCTTTTGATTCCATATTCTATGTCAGCGCTGTCGTCTAGCTCAGGCACTTTCTTCCATGGCTCCCAACGTGTACCTTTCCTATACACCTTCCTTCAAGTTTTCTAGATCAGCTTCCTGCACGTTCCGGACATGGAGATGTCTCAAACACTCCTCAAACTCATTGTGTTCCAAATTAAATTTTTCAGTTCCCTCCACTAGAATTTAGACTCATCTACCAGTATTTTATTTTATTGGTTTTGGAAATTCAAAAGAAAAAAGAACCGAAGTTTATAAAGAATAATTTTAGCAATTGCTATGTATCTGAGTGTCAGGGAGATACTATTTAGGTCCAGGTTCAGGGACAGCACAGTATTATCTTATCCTGGAGGCCAGAACTCTGAGATGAGACATGGGAAGGGTTGATTTCTTCCAAAGGTTGTCTCTCCTAGATTCTGTTGGCTTCGTGACTGTCTTTGGTGTTCCTTGGCTTATAGATGCATCGCCTGATCTCTGCCTTCATTTTCATATGGCATTCTCTCCGTGTGCCTACCTTCCTCTGGTCCAGGTTTCCCTGTTTTATAAGGTTCAGATCATATTGCATTAGAGCCTACCCCAGTGGTCTCATCTTCACTTGACCTCATTTGCAAAGTCTGTAGTTCTAAATAAAGTTATGTTCTGGGTACTGGGGATTAAGAATTAAACATTTCTTCTACTATGACTCTCTTATTCCTGAGCATATTCCCCAAAACACCACATGAAAAAGAATCCCTGTTCAGTCTCTTCCCTAGGAATTGTCTGTTGGATTTTATAGTCCAACAAATTTGGTGGTGCTGGAGGTAATGTTAGGGGACATGAATGCTGTGCAAAGCCTCTGGAAAGCCCCACAGGAGACTTATAGTGCAGACCTCTAAGATTCTGAAAAAGTAACATTTCTGGAGTAGAAGCTGTTTGAAAAGCACCTTGTGGTGTGCTACTGTGCCTGGGTGAAGATTGAAAGTCTAATGGAAGGACTTTACGTGACTATGCCACCAGAGGTATTTATCATGTTCAGGGTGTTAACAGATCTTCTGAGGTTACAATATCAGACAGGTGCAGCAGAAATCCATGTTTGTGATAGAAATGTTCAAGCAGATTTGGGGAACAAGTAAATTGCATGAACAGGTGGTTCATATTCTCATGTCACCTGTCTCAGAAAACATTTATAGTTTCTGTGTGGCTTCCTTCAACAACCAACAGGGCTCTCAATATGCCTCTGCTAGGCAAGAATGAATCATCACTGCAGTACAGCCTTCCCCGAGGTGGTCACGAAGAAAGGTTATAAAGAGAAATCCCCCTGAGACTCAGAGCTGCAAGCCATGCACTTGTATATTCACACTGTATGAATAAAAATGGATCTGGTGTGGATGTACGTGGATTTACAAGCCACAGTTAATAGTTGAGTTATTCAGGGATGTTGAAAGAGCAAGATTAGATAACCAGAAACAAGGAGATTTGAGGAAGAGACGTGGGTAGACTCATGGGAATGGGCACAAAGACTGAGGATCTTTGGGTCCATGTCCTGCAGCATCCCCCTCAGCAGGATCACTAGATGTTGGCTGCACAGAATGACTCATTTTGTCAGTATTGGCCACTCTTCCACCTTGGTTACCCTAGTAGGTATACAATGGGCCTTGAACAGAGTAGTGACCATGGCAGGCACAGAGGCTGCTTATCAGTAAGACTGGTAATTTCTGACTGCCCTTCTGTCAGCAGAGATGGATAATAAACCTTTGATTTGATATCATCCCTTAGAGAGGTCAGGCAGCCACTTAGGGGCAGGTTAATTATATCAGAAGCATTCAACCTTGAAGTGGTGAAACCATAGCCCATATTTCATTTATGTGTTTGCTTTCTGTATCTGCAGGGCCTCTACCAACACTATCTGTTGAGGGCTTTGAATGCCTGATTTACCAACATCACATCTGTAGGACGCTGTCTCAGACCACAGGAAACTTTTTCTTATGAGGAAGGTATGACTATGGGTACATGACTGCCCATATGGGTTTGCTGCTACTGATTTGTCCACATGATGTGGAAAATAATTTGCTTAATAGGGTGATAGAGTAGCCTATTAAAAGCTTGAGTATCACATTCCACAAGGTATAGAATCTATTCTCCAGGACGTAGTTTATACCTTGAACAGATGACCAATAGTTTGTGCTCTGTGTTCAGTTGCTAAACTCCATGGATTTGGGAGCGAATGTGGAAGTAGGACTGGCTCTCTCATCATTTCTTCCAGTGACCTACTTATGGAATATGTTTCTCATCTATGCAATATTATTATCTGCTTGATGAAAAGTCCTTGTTCTCCAGGCTGGTGAAGTAATGTTTGGAAAAGGAGATACAGTAACAAATCCCTGGAGACTGAAACTATGACTCCAGTTGGACATTTTGAGCTCCTCGTGCTATTGAATCAGGAAAAAAAAAAAAAAGAAAGGAATTACTATAGTAGTGGGAGATCTTTATTTCAATGAGCTTTATCATTGTATTCCAGTAAGGATCCTGGGTTATTAGTACACAATTGGAGACAGAAATAAAATGTCTAAAATCAGAGAACTCACTAAGACATCTTATAATACCTTTAAGCTCAGTGATAATCATACATTAAAAATTAAAGTGACAACAGCCCAGCAAGGGTAAAGCATCAAAGGAGTCTGATCCCCAGGGTTGAAGGTCTGGGTCATCTTACCAAACAAGCAAATTAGACCAACTTAAGTGCTAATTAAGGGTGAAACAATCCAGAATGAGTAATAAAATAGTGAAATGAGATAATTACATGTATACTCTTGTTTTATGCTCTGATTTTTTGAGTGAGCATAGGCTAAGATTCTTAGAAACTGATGAAACCTGTAGAGGATCAGGCTAATGGAATTCAACTTTCTCTTCATTCTTATTTTTTCACCCCATCATTCTTCTTTTGTTCCTTTTTGTGAACTTTTCTTGTAGGTTCTATGCTATTCTGCATCCTTACATCCATGTTGACATGTTATTTGGAAAGCACTCTGAATCTTTGTAAGTTTTTAAATCTCTGACATATATAAAGCATATGGAAAAGTACAGAGAATAATAGTGCAAACATCCATTATGCCCACCAAATAAAATGTTAGAGATTCAGTTGAAGCCATTTATTAATACTTCTCAGTACCATTCTGCTCTTCCCTCCCAGATAACGACCATGCTGAAATTGATATATATATTTCCATATGCATGTATTCATAACTGTTATGTAGATAGCTTTATGTGTTTTAAAAATGAAGTAATTATATCACATGGTATGTATTTTTCTCCATAATTTATTTTTTATTCCATGTGTTTTTGAGATGCATATTTTGATTAGGTTGAATTTTCTTTTCGAGTCCAGAGGTGGGTTGTTTTTTTTGTTTTTCTGTTGTTGTTTTTTTTTACCAATATTTTAATTGCCCCTGTCCCATGATCACCAGCTCTTTGTGTCACTCTAGGATGCTCCACTCTCATTAGCGGAGCTCCATGTAGTTCTGGAACACAAGACACTCTATTCAGTCTAAGATGTGCATTGCAGCAGGAATGGCTACATGGAAAATGACTGGTTTCCTCTTTTCCTCAGCATTGTGGTGCTGCGGTTCAGGAGAACTCTCCCAGATTTCAGCTTTGCAAGAGAATATCCTTTCTTTCCTGTCTCTCTCTCTCCATATGCGGGTATCTCTCTCTCTCTATATATATATATCTACATATATATGTAGATATATGTCTATATCTACATGCACATATATAAATATATATACACATATATACATAAATGTATATATTTATAGCTCTCTCTCTATGTGTATATGTATAAATAGTGAAATAGTGAATTTCTCTCTCTTTCTATACATAGAGAGTGAAATAAAATAGTGAATATATATAGAGAGCTATCTATATCTATATAATTTGTGTTAGAACAGGGTTTTGCAAGTCTAACAAAGTCCTTATAAACACAATTACTCTTCAGAAATTTGGATTCATGTCAACTTTTGAAGTTTTTATTTTTCCTCCCTAGCTTAGTGCCAAAGGTGCCCTCTATATTGGCTTTCATGGTCTTTAGTGGTCTTCCAGGTAAGAGTTTGTTTTGGCCTCAGAGCAAGGGGTAGCTGGTAGTCAGTTACCTGTCTAGTTTATAGCACTCTGTCCTTCTAACAGAAATGGCCAGGCATTATTAAATACATTTAGTTCAATCAACCACATAGCAGTGAACCAGGAGAAGTTCAAATATAAACAAAAGTAGTATAAAAGCGACTAATAAAGTTTTGTGGAGCCCTGCTTGCTTATGTCATTCTGGACTTTGAATGAATTGGACTCTGGGTATTGAGACATTGTTAATACCATATAAAGGCTGCATTAACTTTGTATTTTATGTGTATAGGGGTCAGATATCATATATATATAATAGATCTCCAGATTAAAAGTATTACGCCCAAATACCTGCATTTGGACTTGGTGTAAATAATGAGATATTTTCCATGATGACTTCTTTCACTTAGTAAGATGCATTTAGACTTCTTCTGTGCCTTCTCATGGCTTGGTAGCTCATTTCCCTTTAGTGCTCAGCAATATCCCATTGTCTGGGTATAACACAGTTTGTTTATTCTTGCACCTACTGAAAGGCATCTTGGCTGTTCCAAGTTTTGGAAATTATGAATAAAGCTACTATAAATATCTGTGTTTATAGCAGGTGTTTGTGTGGAGATATATTTTCATTCTTTTGGAAATACCAAAGATGCAATTGCTGAGTCTTATGGTAAGAGTATGTTTAGTTTTGTTAGAAACTGCTGAACTGTCTTTCAAATGGCTATACCATTTTATATTCCCACCAGGGACGAATGAGAGTCCCTGTTGCCCTATGTCCTCAGTGGCACTGCTGCCAGTGTTTTGGGTTTTGTCCATTCTAACAGAGGTGTAGTAGGATCTCCTTGTTTATAATCTGTAATTTTCTGATGACATATGATATGGAGCATTTTGTATCCTTATTTGCCATTTTTATTTTGAAAGGAATTTTCATATTTAAAAATTACTGACCTAGGTAATACTACTACAGTATTAGACATTGCCCATGTTTCAGTTACTTAATTCATGAATCAGAAAGATCCCAGTGTTAGAGGGATGAGACCAACCATGTGTGCGGAGGCCAATTTACCATGTGCCTGGGGACATGCCAAGTCCTTTTGTACAACAATTGTAAAGTGCAGGTTTATTATCTCCTCATCTCTCCTAGGGGAAGTCTCTTGGTCATATGGAGGAAAATGATAAAATAGTCTATAAAACTAGAATAACAGTGTAAGGACATTCTGAAGGAGATCACCTCTATTAACATGACACATGCTTATTTTCTACTGTAGAAAATTTTGCTGTGACGTTGCTACAGACTCCATCAGAAGTGTATGAGATCTGAAAGCTCTGCTCTTGCTCCTCAGACCTGAATGTTAAGAGCTCAGATCCTGGCAGTGATGCTCCTGGAAGGTGGGGAGCAGAAAGTGCACGTGAGGACTGGAGAGGCAGAAAGGCGAGGAAGAGCCAGAGATTCATATATTCCCAGCTGAGACTGAATTTAATGAACTGAAAGGTGATTTGCTGGAAAAGTGAAGAAATGTTTTGTACCAGTCTCTGAATTCTAAAATTATATCATCATCTAGTAGCATTGGGATGGAGTATTGTTTTTGAAATGTTAATTTATGTTCCTCCTCCTTTTCATGCAGATAAGAGCCGAGATAGATTGTCACAGGGAAAAAATACAGAGCAGAAAGCCCATTGATTTTTAACTCTTTTTCTGGACTACATGTTCACAGATTCTTGGGATTCAAGGTAACATAGGCAGAGATATCATATACTAGAGAACCAAGAGTGTAAGGAATGTGGCTCTTTCTTTGTATATTTAAAAATAATTCCCCAGTTAAAGGAAAGAGAGATGTAGAGAAGAACAGTTGAGGTAAGGGATCAGGTGGGTTCCAAAGAGTGTGCTGGTAGTCAATAGTGGTGATCATTCAATATATCTGGTTAGCCCCTTCCCCCAATCCTTGCCTGAGCAAACAATAGAACTGCATTTGTCAGTTCTCTTCAGATTGGATGTGGACGTATGACTTTCACTGACTAGTGCAACGTGAGTGGGAGCGATATGTGTAACTTTACCATCCACGGTGTGACTCATCACCTTCTCTTCCCACTGGAGTGGTTTTCATGAAGCACATGTTCAGATGAAACCTCCATCAGCCTGAGTCCCTGAGTGAGTGCACGGAGCAGAGTTTCTCCAGCATCCTGCACTGGATACAGCATGGTTCAGAAGCTGATGTCAGCTGAGATTGGGAGAGTGTGTGTGGTCTCAGCGGGCCTTAGAAACAGAGCCCTAGCGTTGCTGTCAAAGGTCCAGCTCAGATCTGAGGTCAGATTTCCTGGTTTGGAAGCTGGCTCTGCCACTGACTAGCTCTGTCATTTTGGACAAGTTAGTTACCTCTCCGCACCTCAGTTCCCTCATATATAAAATGGAAATAGTAATAATACTCTGCACAGTGTTTTTGAGGATTAAGTTAATAAGTTAATATTTCTAAAGAATTAAGAACAGTTTGGGGAACATATATATGTCAGTTTTTTTCTCTCTCCTTTAACTCTTCCTTCCCCTCATGTCTGGTCTTCCTTAAGACAAAGGAATGAGCAACACTATTATTCTGGAAGCATTTAAAATAATAGCTTAATTCCATGGCAAAGGAATGAGCACAAATATTATTCTCAAAGGATTTAAAATAATAGCTTAATTCATTTGAAATTTTTGAAAAGTATCAAACAGGAGTCTTAATGAGCATAATAGAATGTTCCCTTTCATCATAACTACTTAACTGCATTTATTGCAGTTCTGTCTGCACCCCTGTGAGACAACTAGGCATTTAATGTTACTGACTTCCAAATAACTAGTTTCACGCAAGCATTTTCCTCCCCTTACCATGCTCCTCCCTTCCCCCCTTCCACAGGGAAGGGGCCCCCAGACATTGGGGAAGAGAGCTAACTAATTAACTTTTAAACTCAGTTTGATCTTCTTATCCCCAGCGAATCTAGAAGCCTCCCTAAGCTATCTGGGTGAGTGCTGCAGGTTTGAAAGCAATCTTTTAATATATTCACTTGATTTTAAAGACAAAAACCTCCCTGGAACATTTAGCCATGGGCACCACTTTTGCTCTTCTGAGTAGCTGTTCCCCAGACTTCTCTGAAGCTGCTGTTAGAGGTAGTTGAAATATATTTCCAAAGATTCAAGTTCACTACTGGACCATTAAGCCTTTGAGGTCCAAGAAAAACCACAAAGGATTGCTGGTGTCAGGACTGAGGGGGAAACAAGCTTTAAAATACAGGAGAGGATAAAAAGCAAAGCCTCTGCAGGTATGTCGTTCCCAATCAGATAAAAATACAAACCAAGTGAGTGACAATAAAGGCAGCTTTGCAAAGCTGCGACCCTGAGGTAGAAAAGTTGGGGAGGACAGGGTCAGAAAAAGGGGGATGAGAATCCCTCCTGGTACATTTAAACCTAAAACCTGCTGTTTAATTATATAGTAGTACCACAGAAATTTCTTCGAGCCTGTGGAGGTGACCAAAAAGGAACAGAGTGACAAGAGCATGCAGGTAGGCATTTTTAGGATCCTGGACATCAGAAGCCCTGTTTCTGGTTTAGAAAGTCTCTCAAAACTCTGGGTTCGAAATCACAGGTTTCATCTGCGTGGCTCGTCAAAAGATCACAAATTTCAATTTTTCCTCCAGGATGCTGACGAGAACTTTCAAACAGAAATAAGGTCACTGGTAAAGTGATTCAAGGTTTATTAGATTCTTAAGGTTGTTTTCCAGAGATATTTATAAGAGAAATGTAATTTTGGAAAGAAAATATCTTGGCAATTCTTTCTGGCCCCAGATCTTTATTAAGGCAAAAGCATGGTAGCTCCACAGAAGAATCTGAGTCTCAGCTTTAACTTTTCTTCACATTAAAATGCACCAACCAGAGAATTCTGTGGAAAGACCTGGAGTTTTTAATGACTTTAGTTTTGTCATTCCTGATTTACATGGTGGCATTGTGCATAAACAGGCAGCACCCAATTTCCTTGATGAAAATATACTTTCTTATTTTATGGACCTGCAGGTATTGTACTGAATTTCTCTCCAAGGGACAGAATTTATGTCAAAAGCTGATCTAATGAAAATTGACTTGAAAGGATTTCTCCAAAACGTAGCAGAAGTGCTACTTTTTAATGGCAGTGCCTGGTAGCTGAGCTGAGTAGATAATAATATAATAATTATTAATGATAATAATATGCAAATCTTTATAAAAATTAATTTATTTAGGAAATTATAGGTCACAGAGAACACTATCAATTTATCATGACTTTTTATATAGAATTTTGTATTTACCTCCACTCAAGAGGTTTGTCATGGTTCACAATGTCTTCACAAACATACTTCAGGAGCCTACCCACAAATTTTTTATAGTCTTGTCTTTGCTTTCTACGTATGGGTATGTTTAACACAGATCTTTTTAATGGAGTCTATTGAATCCATATCTGACTCCGTTTTGCCCTAATTCATGTTTCATCTCAGCTCTTATAATTCTTTTACGTAAGATATTATGTAAGCCCGTGGTAAAAGCTTTATATCATACTTCCTTCCCTTCCATTATTCTTCCTTTCCTCCTTGTCCTTTTCCTGCTCTCTTTTCTCATCCCCTGCCTTTCCCTTTAATGCTTCTATTGAACGGCCTCTAACACAATAAAATTCTAGGCTAAGAAACTTCCATTATTTCAAGTCTCAACACAGACTTGTGATATAGCAGCAGTGATATGGAAGCTATTAGAATAGATTTATTCATCAAACAAGAGCTATGGGCAAGTGTCTGCCGTCAGTAGCCCTGGGAAACATAAAGCACACCATCTGCATCCAGAGAATTTACAGACCAGTGGGTTGTAAAGACAGGATGGATAGTAGGAGAGTAGGGTAAATTATTGAAAATCCTTCATGACTTTCTCCCTTATAAAGAGTTTCCTTGCCCCACCCACATTCACAAGTGAGGGGAGTTTAAAGGTTGCAATTTCTTTCTTTTTATTTTTTTGCCACTTGAAGTTTCTTTGTTTCTAAAAAGAAATTATCTTTCGGCAAGTGGGAATTTATATAAAAATCATTCTATTCATAATGCATTAGAGATATAAAATATAATTTTCCTAAACCACTTAGGGAGAAATGGTGAAAATCAGATGTGATGATATGAAAATAGTACCTGAGTGAAAACCTCATTGGCAGGACTAGTGTGTACGAATGTGGCGTTTCTCATTTGACCAGACTTGGCTTGTGGAAGCTGTAAGTTGGGTCTATATGGTGTAACCAGAACAACAGTTTAAAACCAGTTGGATTTCATGCTTCTTCAGTTGACCTGATTGTTTGGGCAAGGTGACTTCTAAAAGGGGTCAAAGTGGCTGAGTGGTCCATGTAAAGTAGCTCTAGACCCATAGTAAGATGTGGGCCCGTGGCCCTTAACTCCAATCCCAACCAATTCTGACTCCGCTTCTGATTTCTCCTGGGTTCACTGCGGTCGTTGGTGGTTTTTATGCTACTCTGTCCAGGTGAAGCAGGTCAGAGTACACTTGCCACAGTAAGATAAGTTTTTCTTAATCAACTCACTTTTCCATTGTAGTATTTGTTTTTCTTCTGCTTAAGGAACCCTATTCCCTTTTTAAGGCTAAAATCTTCACCCTGGCTGTCAAGGCTTTATTGCAGCGACTGTGCTAACTACCTGGGGAGGGAGGGAGGTGCTCAGCACTCGCTCTTATGCTCTTCTCTGCTTTATCCTGTGTGGCAGAGGCGTTGTGCCTGGGCCTCTGGCACATTTTCTGGGCCACTTTGTCTCTCACGTTTTGGATAGATTGACCTTGAGCTTTGCACCAGACTTAAGATTTGGAAAGAAGAAAAGAGGCAAAAGCAAAGCCATTTTATTCTTTTTCTGATAGTAGACTCTGGGTTTTGCAGAGTTGAGTTTGGTAATGACCTCTGTTTTCATTGGCTACTCACCCACCACGGGTGTGTGGAGGAACTGTGGAGTGTCAGTGGTTTTCTGCAGGTTTTCAGCCTATGGACAGGAGTTTCTGATTCTGTCCAGAACTTTCTATGATTTGTATGTTCCTAATTTCCTATTCTATGTTCTGTTCTGTTTTAAATAAATAAAAAGCATGGTCTGTTTTTCTAACTGGACACTGTCTATGGAATGTAATTCCTCCTCTACCCTGAAACAATGGGCAAAACATGGACTGTCTGCACGTGTTCATAGATGCTCTTGTCTCCCCCTTGTTCCACCTATTCAAATGCATCCATGCCTGCCTCTGCACATTATTTCCAGCTCCTGTGTCCTCGCTGAATTTGCATTTCTTAACTCTTTCAGTGGTAGTAGCCTATAGTAAACAAATTCTCGGTTTCAGTTTCCATCCTCTTTTGTACTGCTTTTTTTTAAACTTATTTGTCTCTGTGAGACCAGTCTCTTATTTTTCTCCTGATTCCTTTGCAGTGCAACACTGTATGACATACATAGTGGGCT
>VMDR010018354.1:0-19717 GCA_007922815.1 Macrotus californicus | reverse complement strand
TTTTTTTAATGTCTTTTGCAGCCTTACTATACTGTGTTCATTGGTGTTCAATTTATTTGCATCATCTGAAACCAACTTGATATTTTGGGACCTTCTGCATCATACAGGACAGATAATATTAATTGATGTTTAATGACTTATCCAAGATTATGTAATAAATGCCAGAGCTGTAATTGAGACCTAGCTCTGCCTGTCTCTAAGGCCCTTGTGTTGAACTGTGTTACTACTATACAGTCACCTAAATTTACCCTCTACATCAGGGGTGTAAACTCATTTTCACCGGGGGCCCCATCAGCCTCGCGGTTGCCTTCAAAGGGCTGAATGTAATTTCAACTCCTAAACAGTTAAGGAGTAGTTACATTTATACAGTCCTAAAATTAGTTTGGCCCTTTGAAGGCAACCACAAGGCTGATGTGGCCCCCGGTGAAAATGAGTTTGACACCCCTGTTCTATATGCTCTTTTTCTTTTTAAATATGCCCTTGTATTTTCTGGAACTTATATGCATGACCCATGGACATGAACAATGGTGGGGGGACTGCCTGAAGAAGTGGGGGGTGCTGGATGGAGGGGAGCAAAGGGAGCAAAGGGGGCAAGATCAGGACAATGGTAATAGCACAATCAGTAAAATATAATTTTAAAAAAGAATAAGTAAGAATAGTCAATAAACATATAATTTCTATAAGATAGGAACATGTAAAATGAAACAACCAGATACCATTTTTTGTTTACTAAACTCATCAAAATCTAAGCAGTTGATAAAACCAGTGTTTACAGAAATGGGTATCATTGAACATAGTTGGTGGAAGTGTAAGTTGGTATAGCTTTTTAAGTTTATTTGCCAGCATCGCTTAAATTTTTAAATATACAGCATGCTTTGATCCAGAAATACAATTCCAGGTATTTAGCCCACAGAAATAATAGCATTTATACTTTTAGCCCTGTGTGTACTTATAAATATATATTTATAGATATATTTCCTTAAGCTAGGAAAAAGTTGAGAAGGATACACATCAAATCTTTAATGTGACTGTTAGGAGTGGTTCCTTTGGAGTTAAAACTGAGAGGACATAATTTTAATGACCTGCACGTGCACGTGGTTGTGCTGTCGTTCCCGTGGTATCACTGTAACTGCTCAAATAAGGAAATATAGTTAGCAACAGTGAAAACTGAAGAAAATAAACTGACTTGTTTTAGTAGTTCATTTCTTTTACATTTCTATCATTTAATTGTGCTTTTCCTGGATTTAGAATAAATGTAAATATCCAGATATAAAGATTGTTATTCGCCAATTAACTTACTTTTTTATGTACTCTTTGTAAAAGGCATTTTAACAACACTATCAAAATGGCTTTTTCTAATGCAAAAGAAGCTGGTTCTGGTCCCTAGAAGGAATACTTTTAGTAGACAACTTGGAATTTTAAAGAATTGAGTATTTTAAATATAGATACTTTTAATTTTAGAATTTCATGTGCATATTGACACTTGGAATGTGGCACACTGCCATTTGGGCAGAAACTCAGTCCTATTCAATTTACATTTTTTAGTTTTTATCATAGTAAGCAATACCAGAGTTGGCTATTACCCTTGGTTTGACTAATTCTAAACTGTTGTAGCATTTGGTCATTTGTTTCACCAAAGCTGTACAGTCCTATTTAGCCCTTTCTTTTTTTAAGTATATTTTATTGATTATGCAGTTACAGTTGTCCCAATTCTTCCTCCCCTTCCTCCCTGCACTCCTCCGCCCTCCAGCATCCCCCCCCCCCCCCCCCCCCCCCCCCCCCCCCCCCCCCCCCCCCCCCCCCCCCCCCCCCCGCCTACACACACAGTTCATGTCCATGGGTCATACAGATAAGTTCTTTGGCTTCTACATTTCCCATACTACTCTTAACCTCCCCCCTGTCCATCTTCTACCTACCATCTATGCTTCTTATTCCCTGTACCTTCCCACCCATTCTCTCCCTCCTCCCCACTGATAACCCTCCGTGTGATCTCCATTTCTGTGATTCTCTTCCTGTCCTAGTTGTGTGCTTAGTTTTTCTTTTTGTTTTATAGGTTCAGTTGCTGATAGTTGTGAGTTTGTTGTCATTTTACTCTTCATAGTTTTTTATCTCCTATTTCTTAGATAAGTCCTTTTAATATTTCATGTGATAAGGACTTGGTGATGATGAACTCCTTTAACTTGACCTTATCTGGGAAGCACTTTATCTGCTCTTCCATTCTCAATGATAGCTTTGCTGGATAGAGTAATCTTGGATGTAGGTCCTTGCCTTTTATGACTTCAAATACTTCTTTCCAGCCCCTTCTTGCCTGTAAGGTTTCTTTTGAGAAATCAGCTGATGGTCTTATGGGAACTCCTTTGTAGGCAACTGTCTCCTTTTCTGTTGCTGCTTTTAAGATTCTCTTCTTATCTTTAATCTTGCATAACTTAATGATGATGTGTCTTGGTGTGTTCCTCCTTGGGTCCAGCTTCTTTGGGACTCTCTGAGCTTCCTGGACTTCCTGGAAGTCTATTTCCTTCACCAGATTGGGGAAGTTTTCCTTCATTATTTGTTCAAATAAGTTTTCAATTTCTTGCTCTTCGTCTTCTCCTTCTGGCACTCCCATGATTGAGATGTTGGAACGTTTAAAGTTGTCCCAGAGTTTCCTAAGCTTCTTCTCATTTTTTTGAATTCTTGTTTCTTCCTTCTGTTCTGGTTCGATGCTTATTTCTTCCTTTTGTTCTAAATCATTGATTTGAGTCCTGGTTTTGTTCCCTTCACTATTGGTTCCCTGTATATTTTCCTTTATTTCACTTGGTATAGCCTTCATTTCTTCCTTCATTTTGCGACTGAGCTCAGTCAGTTCTGTGAGCAATCTGATTACCAGTGTTTTGAGCTCTGCATAAGACAGGTTATCTATCTCCACATTGTTTAGTTCTTTTTCTGGAGTTTTGATCTGTTCTTTCAGTTGGGCCATATTTCTGTGTCTTGGGGCACTGTCTGGATGAATATTTCTTTATCTCCTTGGTTGTTGGACTTCCATGCAAATGTTTTTTGGCAGTTCTGGTTGTTCTTTGTTTTTAAATTGGTTGTTATCCTTCTTTTGGTTATGCGAGGAAGTGAAGCATTTCTGCCTACACCTCCATATTGGCCGGTAGTCCTTAGTCCTATTTCTGACAGTTTCTAAAATGATATGGAATGCTTCTTAATTTAGATTCCAACAAATATTTAAATAATTTAGGTAAAGTTTAGTTTTTAGATAGTTTGTTCATATATTTCCTTTAATAAATGCATTATTTTTATGTTGGTTCTACTGATTTTCCTGTTTAATAATATGGATAGTACATATTCTATTAGTGTTTTTTCCCTGAATTTAATGGAGTATTTTTTCAGGTTATCAAATAACCTTTAGAACAGCTCTGAGCAAACCACAGCCCATGAGCCAAATCCTGCCCACTGCCTGTTTCTGTAAATAAAGTTTTATTGGAATACAGCCAAGCCAATCCATGTATGTTTTCTGTGTGGTTGCTTTCACCCTGCAAAGGCAGAGTTAAGAAGTTGTGACAGGTACTAGATGGACCACTGAGCATTTTATAGAAAAAGTTTGCTAACCCTTCCATTCCAGCATGAGAATAGTGACTGTGGATTGGCTTACATACCGACATCCAGGCTCTCAAGGGAATCTTTGGACAAATTCTGTTCATGTTCACAAGTCATTTTAGTTAAACATATTTATTGAGCACTGGTCTTGCAGTAGGCACAGTTCTAGGTACTGGAGACACAAGGTAGGAACAGAATAGTAAAGTCCTTAGGAAGCTACTATTCAAGTATAGGAGAGATAGACAAAAACCATGAACTTTCCTCTTTAAATAAGTAGATCTTTCTTCTTTTCTGTTTAGAGAGTTCATGAATTTGTTAACAAAAGATTATACTGACTTAAGTTTTCTTACTGTGTTTATTGAACCTTGGGAAGTATGACATGGGATATTGAGTCCATTGTTATGAAGACTTTATTGTCTTTATTGGTGAAGTTTGTAGAGGTCACTCTCCCTGTTGGGTTATATTGAGTTCTTACTCTGTAAGATAACTTAAGTTGAATTCCTCACGGTGGCTTGTTAGGGGGCTCAATAAATACTATTCATAAAGTGCATTGAATAAGTTATATGTCAGATTTTCTGTTAGAGAAACTCAGTGCCAAAATAAAAATACATGATAGCTAACATAGATCAGGTACTCTCCTAGATAGTTTATATATCTTACCTCATTCACTCTATGAGTTATTATCATAGCTTCCTTTTTCCAGATGATGAAACCGGAATTCAGAGAGGTGAGGTGAAACAGTTAGAGGGTGGAGCCAGCCCATGTTAGCGTCTTAACCTCACTGAGCCCATGGTTGGAGGTCTTGGCTATTGTTCTGCTTAATACTTTTTATGATTTGTAAATAAGTGTTTTAAAGTTGACATTGGCATAACTGGAACATTAATTTTACTACTTTGTCCTTTTTCTTTCTTTTTTGGGGGAGGTATATATTATTGACATTTGAAGGTATAGGAGATAATATTCTTCTCCTTTTTCTTTGAATATGTGTGCCTATGTGTGTTTAAGATACTGCAGTCCGCGAAAGTGGAAAAGGAGTCTGCAAAGATAAAACCCAAGTAAACATAACACAGCAAGGAAGAAAGCGATTAATTTCACCAGGAGGCTCAGAAAGTACATCCACAGAGCAAGACACAGGAAAAAAGTGCAAAAATGCTGGTCAGGAAGAGTCTATCATTTCATCCAAGGTGATTTTTTAAAGAATTCATTATCTGATTGTTTTCTTCATCAAGTGTTCTAGATAGGAATTAATTATATGTTGTATACAGCAAGGAAAAAAACAAAATTGCTTCTCATTAATGACTTTATGAAGTTTATGAAAACAAATACCATATGATCTCATGTAAAGTGGAACCTAATCAACAAAACAAACAAATGAGCAAAATAGAACCACAGACGTAGAAATAAAGGACAAACGGACAGTGACCAGAGGGAAGGGGAAGGGGAATAACGGGGGAAAGAAGAGGAAGCGGCAAGCAAAGGAACACGAATAGAGGACTCATGGGCATGGACAATGAGTAGGGTATTGACCATGGGGGTGGCGGGGGCAGGGTAGGGGAGAGCAATGGGGAAAAAAGCAGGACAACTGTAACTGAACAACAATAAAAAGTTGTAAGACTTACACTTACTAATTTCAAAACTGATTAAAAAAAACTAGCCCATATTTTGTTGCCTTACTGACACTAATCTTTAATATAGTATTTGCATTGTAGAATACAAAGCTACGTAATGTAGAAATTTTCTGAATTGACACGACTATGGTTATAATGGGTAACCCCGTTCTGAGAACCTGATTCCTTCTATTTGTCATTCTCCAATGGCACGTAACCATCTTTTACTCGATTTGTGTGCAGCAGAGAACAGCTGATGGGCTACTTTCTAATAGCCTGTTGCAGGATTACTTCTGGGCTAACTTACCGTGTTTACAAACCTTCTCTTTCAGTTTTTGTTAACTCACTAAATGTTCGGATGACTTACACATTCTTAACCCTGGGTACCTAAAGAAAATGAGACCTGATTAGGTGCATGTAAAAAGAGAACAAGAAAGAGAGAGAAAAAGAGAGACAGCCCCAGAGCCGAAAGGTCAGATATTACTCTCCTTGGTGGAGAGGTGGCTTTAAGTGACAGTTTTCATTGTCCTGTAGATCCGTGTCTGAGCTCTGTGACTCCTCATCTTTTTAGTCTCGGTGAGAGCCAGAGGGGTAGGGTTGGTTTCAGGGTCGTGTGCACTGGGACCACTGAAAGGCCTAGCGGTGATTGTCAGGCCTTTTACAGTGCTCACTCCTCGTCCTCCCCCGGCAGATCAGATCCAGCTTCTCTCTGGGTCCTTTCTTACAGCTGGAGAAGTGGGATCTGAAAACTATAGGCTCACCCCCTTGCTTGCTTTTGAAGTTTAGTAAATGGAAACAAAATGTTTTCTGACTCAGTGCTTTGGCCATAACATCTTATTGAGGTAAAACTTGTTTACTTTGAGTCCTAACAACATGTTCTACTATCTGAACATATTAATATAATTGCCTTTATTTTCCAGGAAGAGAAAACTTTTTTCAGAATAAAATCTAAAGATACATATTTTACCATGTTTATTTCAAACTATCAGTTTGATGATCACACACAAAACTTTCAGAAACACCTTCTTAATTGATAGATTGTAGAGAGGAACAGAAACAGATCCAAATTATTTGAGGTATTTATCAGATTTTGATGACACTGAGGGAGTATTCAACCAGGTCCCAGGAAGGCCTGAGCTCTGCTTGGCCAATTGCTTTTCCTTGTCGTAGGGTTTCTGAGGAAACAGGAGAAACAGGGCTCAAGGTTTCATAACCTTTTCATAACCCTTTCTGCAGGGCTCTCTGGTAGAGCTGGTCCAGAGAAGATGACTTAGACTGAGACCCAAGGAGACCTTTCCAAACTCACCCTCCATCCCCACCCAGGTCCAGTCTTAACACGGGCTTGTAGCTGGTCCCGAAGGGACGTCCACAGGGTGGGAGCAGGTGAGAGGGAGAGTTAAAAAACAGTGAAAACAAGAGGCCTGTGCCTCCTATTTATAGATTAGTGGTGTGAGATTGCCAATCGCAAGGGACTGAGAACAATTTGACCAGGCCTGCAGAATAGACTTGGAACGATTTAGTTGGAAAGAATCAATCACACTCTCCTGGGGAATGAGTGAGAAAAGAGGTAGAGAGAAGGGGCAGAAAACCCTTTCCCCTTACTGGGCCCTACTCCTGGGATCCTGATTCAGTTGCTCTGTGTGGCCTGTACGTTAGTATTATTTTAAATAAACTTTTTCAATTTTAATTGTACACGCAAGGTTGAGAGCTACTGATGTACCATCATTCAACACCTTGAAGGAAACTGAGGCCCAAGAACACATAGCTAGAGACCTCGGGTCTCAAACATAGGTCTTTTCATTTTCAATGCAATGGATTTTTCTACCATACGTTTGAGGCTGTCTACAAGAGTTTTGTGACTCTAGAAACTTCTGATAATGCAGATAATTGCTCTGAAATAGTTCATTTTTCGTTATGTATCTTATGTCTTTCTGCAACTCTTACCAGTTATATAGTTGTCTCACTTGGGAGTGAAAATGAGCCTGCTTGAACTTAAGAACTTTAATGGAAAGAATGGTATGTCCTGTACAGAGTCTAATTGGGACTGGGTTCTAAACGACCAAAGGAAGCCTGACTGAATCAACTTCAGCAAAATAGAATTATAAAGTGTATCGACTGTCTATTGCTGGGAAACAAGCTACCCCAGCACTTAGTTGCTTAACATGACAATGATTTATGATTTCTTATAATTCTGTGGGTTGGCTGGGCTCAGCGAGGCAATTCTTTTATGACACTTTCGGTGTCAGCTTGGCTGCACTCACCTGGGGGCTCAGCTGAGGCTGGAGCATCCATGGTGGCTTCACTCATGTGACGGTGCCCCAGCAAGGGCTGATGGAATGGCTGGGCCTCCCTCCCTCCACTTAACCACTGAGTAGTCTAAACTGAGAACCTTTCCCTGACAGCTGGGAGTGAAAGTAGAAGTTTTCAGGTCTCTTAAGGCTTAGGACTGGAAGTGGTACATTATCATTTCTGCTGGATTCCTTTGGTCAGAGCAAGTTACCATGTCAACCTAGATTCAGGGAGAAGGGATTAGACTCCACTTGACCGATGGAGTGATTTGTATATAAAGGAATGGGTGTGACTGTCAGCTGTCATCTTTGATGACCATCTACCACACAAAGATACAGGAGTAATTCAGTTCCCAGAATGGAAGGAAAGCAGCAGGAACTACATAGATCATAGGGACCAGTCAGCGACTTGGTCAAAATCAGGTTGGTCTATGGTTTTCCTATTCTTGCCTCTTGAGTCATTCTTTACTGCTATTGGCAGGCTTTTTTCACGTGGTGTACAGCGTGGTCACAGGGAGCTTTGGACTCGTGTCATCCAGTTTCTTAAATTAAGAGAAAAAACGAGAGTCTCTCTGTGGTTCCTTCAGTGTTAAGTTCTCAGGACTTGGATTATGGAATCTCCACAACAACCATTTATAGTGGTCAGGAAGATGAGTTAGTATTATTACCTCTTTCTGAGTCATGTGTCCATTCATTTTCAAATGAATGAAGGGAAGAGGCCTAGGAAGAAAAAATGGTATACATTCATTATTTTTTTGATAGTACAGTTAGATTTGGATACATTCAGAGAGGAAGAAAAGAACAGGTAGTTTTCTTAGGTTGGTCAAGATCAACCTAATCCATGAGGAGGCTTGAAGTGCTTGGGAACATTGGGGTACACCATGAGCAGAGGAGAGGAGAGACGCTTCTTTAACCTCTTTTGAGGGAGGCGTTGGAGCTCGGTGTTGAAGGGTGGCTGGCCTGTTAGCAGGTTGGGTTGGTGAGGAGGAACACTGTTAGGGAAGGGCGTGGTCTCTGAGCAGCACTCAGAGGCAGGAGAGTGTGCGTGGTTCATGAAGGGGCCTGCGCGGGAGCACCTTGTGCACACATGCATGGATGTGTGTGTAGGTATGGGTAGGCGTGATCAGGCGAAGAAGCGACAGAGCAAATCAGGATGGTGCTTGAAAGCCAGATTAAAAAATTGGGACTGCAGCGATGGCTTCAGAGACCTCGTGAAGGGTTTCGAGTGAGAGTAATGTGGTTCGGAGCGTGCAGCAGCAGCGTGTAAGATGGAGGCAGGAGCTGCCTAAGAAGCTGTCACAGGACGACACAGGGAATGAAAGCTGAACTAGAATGGTGGCTTTGGGACCAGAAGGAAGTAGAGAGATGTGAGAGACATTTTGAAACTAGAATTAACAACCCTGAAGACTAAAAGAATATTGAGGAGGAGACACTGAGAGTGTTCTTAACAGAGCAGAGGGGAAGCAGTAGATGTGGCAGTGGGGGAGGGGAGGGGAGGGCTTTGCTGTGAAAGCCGTCTAATAGTCAGAAATGAAAGCCTGTCTCACGGAAGAAAAAATGAGGGCTAGAGAGTTCTGTTATACCATGTTATGTGGGAGCAAACTTACAAATATTTTATTCAGAGTACACAGAGCACATACGGAGGTGGATGCTTCGGCAATGAGAGCTAGGTACAGATATACTGCTCTGTCCTGTCTGTGCAGTTTCCCCCTGTGACCATAATTGCTGAAGCAAATAAGCTGGCTGTTAAGTATCTCATTTCTCAACATACAGATGCCTGCTGGGGAGTCTTAACTCATTTTTCTTCATGGAAATAGCAGGGGAGATGAAGACTATAACACTTATTTATACAGCTATTTCTTAAGGAAGGCTGTATCCCCCAGAGCTCCATAGTACTGGTTTACTACATCAAAGAATCTTATACCCTTTGCTCGTGATTGGCTACTTGGAGTGGTACCACTTATAACATAGCTCTGATCAGTCCCATGGAAACATCTTTTTATTTATCACTCATTCATGCACTCAGTAAGCATTCATTAATAGTAATAACATAGTAGCATCAATTATGTTATTAACAACAACAAATGAAAACAAACAAAAAACACAACCATTCTAGACTAAACCCAGCACCAAGACATACTTATTTCAGTTAATTTTTAGAAAATCCTGGAAAGTAGGTTGATTATGTATCTAGTTTATAGATTGAGACCTGAGGTTCTGAGAGTTTAAATCAACTTGTTCAAGGTGAAAGGTTAAGAGATGGCAAAGCTTATATTCACAGTCTGACTTACTTCAAAGATTATTCTAATAATCATTTGTATAAGAGTCTTTCTATTATATGCAAAGCAGTGTGCTAGAATCTGCGATTAAAAGATGTATAAGGCAGAGTTAATAAGGAGCTCATAGTCTTGTGGCAGACATGATTTGAGTCATAAAATAAAGTGTTCACACATTGATTTTTATGGGTGCTTTGAGGAGGATCGCCTACGCCAGCTGCAGGGTTCCTAGGGAAGGGTTCCTAAAAGAAAGGGTTGAGCCGACTCTTAACAGAAGAGCAGTAGGCATGACCCAGCTGCAGAAGAGTCCATCCCAGGAAGACGGGGCAGCAGGTATAAGAGCAGGGGTATACTAACAGTGTACTGGGAACTATTGTTTTTAGAATTCTTAGTGCAAAGTCAGGAGGCAGTGTGAGATGAAGGTGAAGCCAGCATTGGGAACAGTTCATAGAGGGAGGACTTCAAGATGTTTCCAGCCACAGGGCTAATCTGGGCAGCTCTGCAGAGGAGAGATTGGAAGAAAACAATATAAAAGATGGGGGGTGTGAGGGGGCGGGAAGGCCTGGCTGGTGTGACTCAATGGTTTGAGCCCTGGACTGGAAAGCAAAGGGTCGCTGGTTCGATTCCCAGTCAGGGCCCATGCCTGGGTTGCATGCCAGGTCCCCAGGAGGGGGCACATGAGAGGCAATCACACATTGATCTGTCTCTCCTTTCTCCCTCCCTTCCCCTCTTTCTAAAAATAAATAAAATCTTTTAAAAAATGGCAGGAGGGAGGGAGGAGATTAGGGTATCAACACAGTCAAGAAATAAAGAGAGTGGGACCCAGGGCAGTAATGTTAAGGACGATGCTAAGGCATTGCATTCGAGAAATATTTGGGAAGCAGAACTGCAGGACTTGTTGCTCAGATCTGAAGAAAGTGAAGGAAAGAAGGAGGGAAAGATAGACTTCCAAGGTTCTGGCTAGAGTGAATGGATAAATCATGTTGGCCACAACTATTGTTCTGAATACAAAGAGAGGATTTCAATTTTGACGTTTTGAGTTTGATGTGCATTACATATTGGAGAAGAAATGTTGAGCTAGTGGTTGAATAAATATATGAGTTTGAAGCTCAAGAGTGAAGTTGGGGCTAGAGTTTAGGATTGTTTAGTCTTTAGCATGTGGGTGCCGATGGAATTGATGCAGGACAACTAACTTATTAGTACAGACATTCTTTCCAAGGGCAGCTTGGAAACAACAGTGAATTACCTCCCTGAACTTGTGTTAGGGGGAAGTATTTTATCCTGTCCTCTGTAGTACATAAAAACCTCAGATGGTTGAAGGATGGGAAGGGCAAGTTAACGGACTATTTTAATAGCCTTAATAATACATTCCAGCCCCTCAAGCACCAAGGCCTCCTTTAATAAGCTCCGTGCTCCTTGATCCCTGAGGTCTCTAGCATGTATTTTACAGTGCAGGGGATCTGGCCTCTCAATAATGAGTATCTAGCCTCCCACACTTCATTCTTCGCGTTTCCATCTAATCTAAGAAATAAGAAATGTGAGTACTTATAAAATATGGAGCTCTCTCTGCCTTTCCCCTACTTCTTCAAGTGCAGAGTACCTTCTGTTTTTCCTGTTCCCTCACTTGCCAATTCACTTGCTCTGACTCATGAGCTTTGTAATTGGCACAGTACAAATTTATGTCTCAGCAAACTTACAAATTACTGCTTGTAATGGATTTGGGGGATCATTTATAAATAATTGAAACCATGATTGTTAAATTCTTGACTGCCAAGGGTCTACTGATTATCAATATTTCATGAATTCCATAAAGAACATTATGAATTCTAGCTTTGGTGACTCTTAAAATAGTGTATTTGAGAACCCCCTGACCCATAGAACTGATATCTGTGAATTTATAATTTTTCTCTTTTAGAATAAATTAGCATGTTCAACATATTTCTTGTGAAAATATTAAAAAAAACAACAAATCCTTCTTATTTCATGGAAGTAGAGGGAGTTCAAATATCTTGCCGAACATTTCATGTCTTATATTTCATTTCATTTTCTTTGGTTTATTTTTCATTTTTAAAAAGCAAAATAATACATGCTTGTTGTGAAAAAACAGAATATTCAGAAGCACGTGGAATAAAAAGTGAATGTCTTGATTTGTATCTTAAACCTTCTCATTTGAATTTATACAAGTAAGTACCTACATAGCTTTATAGGGAATTTTTTTTTGAAGAAAATGGAATCATGGTTCTACGTATATTATTCTTATTTAATTATGGATCCACCCTTCCTTCCTTCATTTCCCTCTGCATGCATTCTAATTTACTTAGCTACTTCTCTACCTGTGTCCTTTTTTCTTTTTTTCCTATGATAAGTATGAAGGATGTTGAGTGGAATTATTTCCCATTTTGCCCCCAAACTGTTCCTGAGGCCCAAAGCCCAAAGCTGGGTCCAAAAGTGCTAAGCATTTCATGTTTGAGAACCCCCAGCAGTGAGAACCAGCCCTTTCCCTGTGGGCTTACTGAAAGGTGTAAGTGTTAACTGGGCCCCTACGGGCTGTACACTGAGCGCCGAGAGACAGGAAGGGTTTAAGACTTGGGGAAGTGCATGTTTGTGGGGAGAAGTATTTTTTTCCTTTTTTCTAAATCCAGAGAAGAGGGGTGCTCTAAGAGAATTACTTGTGGAGTTCAGAGATGCCAGCAGGAAGGAGAGAGTGGCAGTTAATTGGACATCTGCTTAGCCAGTGGATTTGCTGACGTACCTACCTCATTAGTACCTGAATATGCAAAAACAACAACTACTTGTGAGGGTTGACCAGTGGGAGATTGCTAAGTGGGCAGGGGGGGCCAGGATCGCCCCCTCCCACCCCAGAGTTCCAGTCTGTGGCACGTGTCAGTTGGTCCTACAGCAGGAGGAGATGGAGTGGGGCTGTGGCTGAGCAGCTCGGGAGGAAAGAATCTGTTTTAGGGAATGTGGTATAAATGTCACCAGCTGAGGATCAGCTCCAAGAGGTATCCAAATGATTGCTTTTCCTATAGGTTATTTATTACTATACAAGAAACATGATTAGACTTAGGTTCCATTTATAAGGTATTTAGTCAGTCGGTATAGTATATACTGTACTTAGAGTATAAAGTTATACTATAACTTTATATAGTATAGTAAGGTATATACTCTACTATATTAAAGTTATATACTGTGTTTCTTTTAAAGAAAAATATTAAAATAACAAGTAACTAGTCTAAAAGAAATCATGTTAATAATATCTTCTCAAGAAATTGTAGCTATTAAGTGTTTGGTAATATCAAAACCAGCTTTTTCCAGACGGCAGCTGGTATACATGAGTTCGTAGTTATACATGGGGGTGAACATTCATGTGTATCTGGTCTGTGGCCATTACTTCCTAGAAATGGTCCCCAGGAGGACCGGGGTGTCTCTGGGCAGTGTTTTCACTCCACAGGAAGGGTGAGTAGGTAAGAGGTCATTTTTAATAGGATGAGCCTAGATTTACTCTTCGTGTTGGCAATAAGTACAAAACGAAAAGGTTCTGTAGTGCTAATGAGAACATTAACCTGGTTCAAGACACCTCTAATCAGTTAAACTGAAGCTGTCATTCAGACCATGTCGGAGGAGTCATGTCTGCTTTCTGAGTTGGTCATAACATAGCTTCAGGTAAGTTCTTCTGTGAGAGGAGAGCAATTCATCAGTCAGCTCTAGAAAAAAACAAGGTTATACTGAGATGGTAGAAGTAAAGTATCGCGGTAACGCACAAGAGATGGTAAGAACAGCGAATGTTAAGTGTGTGACACGTTGAACAGATAATTTAAGAGATTAAGTAGGCTTTTTGAGGAAGATTATATTCAAATGAAAGCAAATGTATTTGCTTATGTTTCATTTGCATTTTTTATTATTTTTCACTGAATGTTGGACATGATTATAAAGGTTTGATACAACTGAAAATTCTCTTTCTAATAATTGTATTGTTTCAAAGTTATTAAACTAGAGACATAGAAAGTGGTATTTTTAATAACTTTAAAGTAAATCTTGAAATTTTAAAAAATATATATTTTGCATGAATCTTTTAGCTTCATGCTTTTATGCTGAATTTACAAATTGCGTTTGAAACAGCATTTCATTTATTTTTTTTCTGACTTGTCTTATAGCAAATGCCACAATCACTTTCTGCTATCACATTAAGTAACACAGATATGAATAACATGAAGACTTACGCACAGAGAAACAACATCTCAACAGAGGAACTTGGTAACGTTTCTGAACATAAAATCATCACTGAAGGAACACTAAGTAAAGAAGAAGCAGTGAGCCATTCGGAGAGCTGTTCCCGTGCCCCAGGCCCGTCCTGCCAGGGTGAGTCTCGAGGATCTCATCCCGAGTGCAGCTCTGGTCCCACCAGCCCTGAAACTTTGCATGCAAAGGCAGCTGATGCAATTCTACAAGGTTCTGAAGAAAACAAGGTCAAGAGGACATCCTGCATGTATGGGGCAAACTGCTACAGGTAAAATGAAAGTATAGGTAACATATAATTCCATTATTTCAGCAGCATGTAGCTATGTAGACATATGTTATTATGCATTAAAAACTCAAACAATACATTGGCCTAGAAGTTAGGAGCTTTTTTGGTGTGTCTACTCAGTACTTTCTCAGTATGCATTCCTGCAAATTCTGCTGGAGGTTCGTATTAAATGTTTCACACACTGATTCATGCAGGATCTGAACTGGGGAATCCAGACTTGAAAACTGAATCACTCAGACCCAAATACCTGCGTATTTAGTGTCTTATTTAAATATTAGAAAGATAGCTTTATAAATAGCTGTCATATGCATTAGAATTTTAGAATTAGAACTATCAATAGAATTTTAGGTTGTGTTCAGGCATCTTATTATACTTTTGAGTTTTGCCCTATATTTTTCTAATGGTACTTTTGAATCACCATGATGCATTTTAAAACAACTGAATATATATTTCCTGGCTCAGTTCTATACTTACTTCATTTGATTACATTGTGGCATATTTTCTAATTTCATGTTTTGTAAATTCAAATTATTTTCCCTTAGTTTTAGACTATAGTTTCATCTAGAGTATTTACACTGCAATGTTTGTAATTATGCAGTCCTATTTCAGAAGTATTTCTTTGCCATTCCAACTTGTGAAGCCAAATATTTTGCCATACATTCCAGTAGAGTTCGTTATCTTCTATGCAAGTGTATATCTGTGTCACGTATTCTGTTAACTTCGCGTTCATATTATCTCTCTTTAAAGTGCCTTGCCATTTCAGCACTTGAAAAACAGTATTTTTCCATTTCAACAGTTAGAATTTATGCATTTATTTACAATTTTGTCCACTTTAAAATGGCCTGAGTTCCACATGTAGAACATAATTTGTAAACATGTAGAAGTACATAAACCTTCTGTGAGTTTAGGAGGTTTGGCATTTGTACCAGGTCACTAGGACTGCCATAGCAAAATGCCGCTGGGTGGCTTAAGCAACAGAAATTTATTATTTCACAATTCTGGGGACTGGAAGTCCAAGATCACAGTGTTGTCAGGTTTAATTTCCCCTGAGCCCTTTCTCCTTGGCTTGCAGATGGCCTCCTTTTCATTGTGACCTTACTTCTGGAGTCTCTTCCTCATCTTGTAAGGACCTGTCATACTGGATTAAGGCCCTGCCCTATGACCTTATTTAATCTGAATTATCTCCTTAAAGGCCCTGTCTCCAAGGATAGTCATATTGGGTGTTAGGGCTTCAACACACCAACTTGGGGCTGTGGAGGGGACACAGTTCAGTATATAACAGTATTCAACATGGGCATTTGCCTTGTTAAAGGTGATTGAATGCTTTATCAAGATCCCAATAAATTCATTTATATTTGATGATGATACATGCTACTTTTAATCAACCATAGTTTATGAGTAGTTATTTTAATATTTCAAGAATTTTGATATGCATGATTACTACCTAAGAAATATTACCACTGAAATCTTGAAAATAAAATATATATATTTGTGACAATGGGGAGAAAATAGTATATATTGAGTTCTTGTCATATGTGTATATCATAATCATTTAAGTGTGTCTCTTCTCCAGCCTCAATGTCACTGGCTTATTTCATGACATAGTCTCTCTGGGACAAGTGAATAACCTTCCAAGTCTACACTTTCCCCCAGACTCATACTCCTCATTGTTGCCTGAGTGATCTGGCTAAGAAAATGAAAACAAAGATCAAAAGGAAGAGAAGAGAGAAAAATATCTGACAGTATTTACTTTTCTATACAGAATCTTTTAGCAGATGAGTCTGGGTTTCTTAGGGTAGTCCAGATGACCTCCCACTGATTCTTTGGATGCACGGCACTGTTTTATGTCCTTGGGACACACTGTTCCCTTTCCCTGCTCCTGTCCTGCTTAAAGGTCTTGCCTACTTTCAACCCCTTTTTTTTCTGACATGCCCATTCTTTCCCAAATTGCTCATCCCCTATTCTGTGCAACCTTTTTCCTCATGCAATTTCTATTATTTGGCATTAGATCTAATATTTAACATCTAATTATTGATTTCTAATTATTTATTTACGTGTTCTATCTCTCTTTGTAGAAAATTATTCCTTAAGGGTGGTTTTTTTTAATCCTTTGATATCTTGCTATCACCTCCCAAATTTGCATCTCCAACACAGATTTCTGTACTGAATTTTAGATCCACATGTTCACCACTATATCCACTTCAATTCAACGCTAGTATTTCAGTCCTTTGTGAAACAAAATAACAACAAAATAGCAACTGTTGCTTCCGAAACAAGTATCTGTTGAAATTTTTACTCTTTGGGGGTTGTTTAGTTTTTCTGCTTAGTAGCATATAGCTTTGTTAGTAAACTGGTTTTAAAATTTGGGCAGAAGTTGAAGTGTCTCTCATCAGCATGTAAGAAATGTGTGCCTTCATTTAAATTTGTTGCTTTTATCTATATAGGGGCATATAAATTACTTAGGAGTTAATGGTGTATACAAACAATGAAGTTTTCACTCTGGTAAAGGCAGAGTATCTTGTTGAAGACCAAACCTCCCGCTGAGAACAACTAGGGAAGCTAAACATTCACGTTTAGGAACGTCAGAGGCAGCCAGGACTTTGAGGCCTCTTTTCTCCTGGGACAGTTGCCAGTTTTTTTAATGTTTCAGGTTGAAGGCTGAGAGGCCAGCCAGAGTTTTGGTGCTCTCATGGGACTTAGGCAACAAAACTGCAGCTCAGTGTTTGCCAAGGAGGAAGATCCCGGTGTGGAAGCGTGGACATTCAGGATGGAAAATATGAACATAAATATAAATAAATAGTGACTATGTAAAGCAATAATAATTTTTGTGTTGTGTAAAATAAATGTGAAATTAAAGTATATGAAAATCTGCCCTGGCCAGTGTGACTTGGTTGGAGCGTCATCTTGTGGTCTGGAGGGTCACAGGTTAGATTCCCAGTTAGGGCTCATGCCTAAGTTGTGGGTTCTGTCCTCTGCTGTGGCTTATGAGAGAGGCAGCTGATTGATGCTTCTCTCTTACATCGTTATTTCCCTCTCTCTCTCCCTCCCTTCCCCTCTCTCTAAAATCAATAAGCATGTTTTCACTTGAGGAATACACACACACACACACGAATGAAAATAGCACAGAAGTGTGTGAGTGTTAAAACAAGTAAAATTTGACCACTCTAGATACATCATAGAATTGGAATCACACCCATTTATCATTTTGTGATGGGCTTATTTCACTCAAAGTAGTGCCTTAAGGCTTATCCATGTGGTTGCATGTGTCAGAATTTCCTGCCTTTTTAAAGCTCAGTAATATTCCACTGTATGCATAGATCACATTTTGTTTACCCGTTTATCTGTCAGTGGACACTTGGGTTTCCTCTGTCTCCAGGCCATTGAGAATAATGCTGCTATGAACATGGGTGTGCAAATGACACTTTGAGCTCTTGCTCTCAATTCTTTTGGATATTTATGCAGAAGTAGAATTGCTGGATAATATGGTATTTGCATTTTTAATATCTTGAGGAGCCACCGTACTGTTTTCCATAGCAGCTGTGCCATTTTACATTTCTGACAATATGACAAAGTTTCCAATTTCTCCACATCCTCAACACTTGTCATTTTCTGTTTGTTATTTTTTTTTAGTAGTAGCCATCTATCCTCATGGGTATGAGGTATAATATATTACTGTGTTTGCATTTCTGTAATAATGAGTGATGCTGAGGTTTTTTTCACATGATGGTTGGCCATTGTATATTTCCTTTGGAAAATGTCTTTTCAAGTTCTATTTCCATTCTTGAATTATTTATTATTTTGGTCATTGAGTTGGAGGATTTCTTTATATATTCTAAATATTAGCCATTATTAAATACATGGCTTGCAAATATTTTCTCCCAATTTTGAACATTGCATTTTACTCTGTTAATTTCTGTCCTTAGATGCACAGAAAATTTTAATTCTGGTGTAGTACAGTTTATATATTTTTACTTCTGTTGTCTTTACATTTGGCAAGAAATCTTTGCCAAATCCAGTGTTGTAAAGGCCCCCTCCCCCATTTTCTTCTAAGAGTTTTATATTTTAGGTCTTAGGTTTAGGTTTTTGATCCTTGTTAATTTTGTTTATAGTTAGAAGGGCTCCACCTTTATTATTTTGCATGTGAATGCCCAGTTTTCCCAACATCATTTGTTGAAAAACTTGTATTTTCCCCATTGAATGGTCTTGACACCATTGTTGAAAATCATTTAACCGTGTTTGTGAGGATTAATTTCTGGGCTCTTTGTTCTCTTTCATCTGTCTATAATCCTGTCTTTATATAGTATGACTATTTTGAGAATTGTAGTTTTGTAATAAATTTTGAAGTCAGCAAATGTGGGACCCCCAACTTTGTTCTTTTTCAAGATTGTTTTGGCTATTCGGGGTCCCTTAAGATTCCATATGAATTTCTCCAAAATATGCCATTAGGATTTTGATAGGGAATGAATTATATCTGTAGATTTCTTTGGGTAATATTGACATCTTAACAATATTAAGACTTCTGTTTCATAACCATGGGATGTCTTTACATTTATTTATATCTTCTTAATAGAAATTAAACCAGCGTATGAGTCTTTCACCTCTTTGATTAAGTTTATTTGTAAATACTTAATTTAAAAAATGTTTTATTGTTTATACTATTATAGTTGTCCCATTTTTCCCCCATTACCCCCTCCACCCAGCCCTCCCTCAACTTTCATAATCAGTCCCCACACCGTTGTCCCTGTCCGTGGGTCCTTCACGGATGTTCCTTAACTAATCCCTTCACCTTCTTCCAGTCAGTCCCCACCTCCTCCCTCTCCTCTTACAGCTGTCTATTCCATTATTCCATGCCTCTGGTTCTATTTAACTCACTAGTTTGTTTTGCTTATTAGATTCCTCTTATAAGTGAGGTCTATGATGTTTGTCTTTCACCAACTGACTCATTTCACTTAGCATAGTAGTCTCCAGTTCTATCCATGCTGTTGCTAAAGGCAGAATTTCTTTCCTTTTTTCTGCTGCATAGTATTCCATTGTGTAAATGTACCACATTTTTTTTATCCACTCATCTACTGATGGGCACTTAGACTGTTTCCAGCACCTGGCTATTATAAATAGTGCTGCTATGAACACAGAGGTGCATAAATTCTTTTGAATTGGTGTTTTGGGATTCTTTGGGTATATTCCCAGCAGTAGAAATCCTGGGTCAAAAGGCAGTTCCATTTTGAATTTTTTGAGGAAACTCCATACTGTTTTTCACAGTGGCTGCACCAGTCTGCATTCCCACCAACAGTGCACTAGGGTTCCCTTTTCTCCACATCCTCACCAGCACTAGATGTTTGTTGATTCATTAATGATAGCCATTTTGGCAGCTGTGTGATGATATCTCATTGTGGTTTTAATTTGCACTTCTCTGATGGCTAATGATGTTGAGCATCTTTTCAT
>VMDR010018353.1:0-19255 GCA_007922815.1 Macrotus californicus | reverse complement strand
GTTTTCTAGATGTTACAACTCCTTTTGCTTTTCATTCCTTCTTGTTTCTCAGAACCCACATCTGAGCTTGATTTCCTTGTACCTGAAGTGCAGGCATTGAATTTCCTTATTTGAAGTGTGCTGGTAGTCTCTCCCGCCATACCACCCTGAATACGCCCGATCTTGTCTGAAATGTGCTAGTAGTTTACTCTCTCAGTGTTTTGTTCACTGGGAATCGTCTATTTTGCTTTCATTATTGGAGGATATTTTTAAAAGGTATAGAATTTTGGGTGGACAGAAGACAGGTATCAATCCATTCCCTTGTGGCTTTTATTGTTGCTACAAAGTAAATTACTAGTTCAGAAATCACATTTGAAAGATAGTTACTTTTTGCTCCAGATACTTTTAAGACTTCCTACTTGGCTTCAACTTCTGTAGTTTCACTGCCACGGTCCAGATACAAGGTACAGATACAAGCACCATTTTTAGTTCTCCTGCTTGGGGTTTCTTGGGCTTCCTGGATCTGTTGTAATGGCCTGTCTGGTCAGTTCGAAATTTTCTGAGTCATCATCTATTCAAATATTGCTTCTGATGTACTCTACCCTTGTTCTTAGGGATTTCTGAGATGGTGTGTGTGGGTTTGGGAGTGAGCATACAGGGGGAAAACATCCCAATTGGAAGAGAAGTATCATGTCATTATTAACCAGCAGTAAAGGTAAAATTTATTGGGTACTGTTTGTGTCATATGCCCCACAAAAATGTTTTACATTTGTGTAATAGTTACCTAGTCTGCATAACAAATTACCCCAAACTCAGCAATTAAAACCAGTATTAATTCACACAGTTTATAGGATATAGGAATCCAGGAGCAGCTTAGCTGGGCGCTTCTGGCCCGGGATCTCTCACTAGCTGCAGCCAGGCTGTTGGCCGGGGCAGCACTCACCTCGACCAGCTCGAAGGGGTGCTGGCAGGGTGCTTCTGACTCGTGCTGGTGGCTATGATATGAGCTTCAGCTTCTGTCTGATCTACATTCATATTCAGGGTTCTGCAGACAAAAATGGAATACTTAGCACTAAAAAATTATAAAGTTGGCATTTCCTGTAGTCTAGTTTTTGTTTAGTTTTTAATGTTTATCTTTATTAATTTTATCTTGAATGTTCTTTGGATCAGAGACATATTTCTAATGAATTACCTCACAGTAAATAATAAATGCACCCCCCACCCTTACCTCAGGCTTTACCCCTGGGGCATCACATTAAAAGCCAGGTCAAAAGTCCAATGTGAGTAGCCAGACACCTCACACTTTGAGGATCCAGGATAAGGTGGCTGCTATCTCCTCTCCTCCTAGAACATCTCCTTGGACAGGGAATGTGACTGAGTCTTAACTCCAACCCCTTGGTATGCTAATAAAATCTCTGCAGAAGCCAGGTGGCCCCACAGGTCTCCACTGAGAGATGTCTTGCCTTTGTGTCTTTTGACATGTACATACCCTGTTCCTGGGAAGGAAGTGCTCCAGTTCCCTTCCATATAAAGTTATAATGTAGGTGCCTACCCTGGATATAACTGTTGGTTTTGAGGAAGACAAAAGATGTTTTATTATTCTTTGAATCAGATGAATTAGGTAAATACATGACTATAGTTCTTATCTTTACATATGTGAGAATGTTTCTATGAGAAGTGAAAGCAAAAATTTTGTATTTTTATAGTTTAGCAGGCTAGGGATTATTTCAGGAACACTGAGAAGTCCTGGGAAATTTTATGTCCCCATAGCTGTCCTCCTCATTGGCCTGAGGAATGTCTGTTGTGCCTCCTTTGTCTAAAAAAGTGGACTTTGTGGTTGGTATCTCTACCTCTTCCCCATGAGTTCTTGGGCTTATTCCTGAGAGGGACTGCTCTCTTCCACTAATAAAAGGCAATGAATATCTTTCCTGGAACTCTTAGAAAGAATAAGATGCTCCTAGGAACATTAATGGAAAACACATTTTTGTTGTTGTTGTTGTTGTTGTTAAATCTTTGGTTTCTTTAAAATCCAAGCTGGTCATTTTGCCAACAAATTCCTTCCTAGAAGGCCAGCTGTGAATTCCTGATACTCGTGGAGCGACCAGATCTCACTGTATCAGTCAACTGCTGTCGAGGAAATGCTACACGACAGACAAAGCATCAAAACTGCATGGCTCCCAAAACAAACCCTTACTTCTCTTGGTCCAGATGCTGTAGAGTTTGGCGAAATCAGCTGGGCTTGGTCTCAGATTCAGTTCTACCCCACCTGACCCCTTGTTCTGGGAAGAGTGACAACTCGTGGCATCTTCTTCTCGCAGTGGATGGCAAAGACACCAGTGGGTGAGCAGGAAATCTTTCTTTAGGCCATATCTCAGAACTGGCACCTCCCACTGTAACTCGCATTCACTAGCAAAGCGAGTCATCTCCTCAGGCCCAGCATCAATGGGTGGGGAAGTAGTCTCTGCCCACAGAGAGGGACACTTTACAGACTCACAGCAAGGTCATGGGTGGGTCTATGATTCTTTCTAGGGGGGGAGCAAAATGTTGGCAAAGATCACCTAATTTACTATCCTCAAGTTCTGAAGTTTAGAACAGCTTAGAAATCTTCTAAATTCAACTCCCCAGTAGATGTTTAAAGCTAGAGTTTGTTGCTTAGGATGTATGTGGCAGAAGAAAATGTGGCAGAGATGGCCAGCGGTCCAAAATGTATGGTGTTTTTCCAGGGAGTGGTGTTCTTGCTGGGAAGCAGACACCCAACAGGGAATTCAGTTTCCAGACCCTTCGGAATCTAGTGCAGCCAAGTGACCAGTTTTCTCCAACGGAATGTGAGCAAACGCAGCGTCAGCTGTACTTTGACTTGCTAGTATATCTCGTCCACCTCCTTTCCCCTTCGACCAGCCAGAAGCAGAGGATGCTCAGTTGCCAGAGGAGGATGAAACCATGAGATCCACAGAAACCTTGGTTCCTCAAGACCCTACAGGGAAAAGCCACTTGCTACCCAGAATTGCTCGCACTGGACTGATACATAAATAATAAGTATGTCGAGCCCATGAGATTTGGGAATGCATTTGTCATATTTGTTACAACAACTTATAACATCTTCAGTATTCTCAGTAATTCAGGAAGAAAAGTGTTTAAAGTCATTTGGCAGCTCCACAAGTTAACAGGAAAACAGTAACCACCTAGATTGGAAGTTAGATTATAGCTTCTAATTCTGATCTGCTGATGGGGAACTGCTTGACACTAAGGACATTCTTAAAAACACTATCCTTTAAGATTTCTTTCAGCTTTAAGATTTTATGATTTTGAAGGAGGCCTTTCCGGAGTCTTCAGAGTATATGGAGCAAAATCTACATTCTCCCTTAAGTACCTTTGGGTCTCTCTGACAGACAGAAAATGGACAGGCAGTCTCCTGTGAGAAAAAGAACAAGAGGGAGTTGGTTTTCTTTCCATGAAAATGCCCTACAGTGATGCTAGCCACAGCAGCAGAAATGAATTAGAAATCTCTGTGCAGCTACTTTAAATGGCCTTGGGTAAGTCATTTAATATCTTTGAGGCTTGGTTTCGGCCCATAAAATAAAGATCTAAGAGTGACTTCACAGTGTGACTTTGAGGCTTAAATGAGATTTTATACACAAATTTCATGGGGCAGTGATTGGCACGTAACAATCACACAATAAATGTACAATATTACTGTTGCCATTATTCTTGTCTAGATTAGGTTAGCAGTACAGGCTTTCCCTGGCTTTGAGCTACGAATGGGACTAGATAATTCAATAATGAAATCCTAGGAAAGATTGAAGAAGGTGTCTTTGTGAAGACCTAGATTCACGATAATAAAACCCAAATGACATAGATCTATGACTGCAAATCCACTGGGCTTGGAAATGACAGGAGACAGTCCTTACACTGTAAGCATCTCAATACATCAGAGAACTTTAAATGAATTTTCTGGCTTATGCTGTTCAAGCATACAAGGTAATGCTGAGAAACTGCCCAGGGAAGCCACATATTTGAGCAATTGCCAGGGTCTGGTCTGCCTTGTTTTGCTTTTGACTGCCACCAAAGAAAGCAAGGAAGCCAGTGGGACTTTATCATTAAAAAAACAAATAAATGAGATAACCCTGACTGGTGTGGCTCAGTGGGCTGAGCATTGCTCCCTAAACCGAAAGGTCACTGGTTCAATTCCCGGTCAGGGCACATGCCTTGGTTACTGGCCAGGTCCTTGGTTGGGGGCTTGCAAGAAGCAACCAATCGATGTTTCTTTTGCACATTGATGTTTCTCCCCCTCTCTTTCTTCCTCCTTTCCTTCTCTCAAAAAAAAAAATAAATCTTTTAAAAAATTAATGAGATAAATATCAGAAACAGGTTTGAGAGTAGTGTTGCTCATCTGGTATTTTTAATGACCATTGGCTCCTGGCTGGCAGAAAGAAGCCCCTGCCTGCCCCTTCAAGAGAATCTTATTGTGCAATTCTGGATCACACATTGTGAGTTGCTTATTGAAGGCAGATGGGAGCCACAGGCTCCTTTGTGCCAGGGAGACTCTTAAACGCAAGAAGGACTGAGTTCTATATGGCTATCAATTAGGCAAAGTTAAAAATTCTTTTGAGAAAACATATGGGATCCCTGAACTCTATCCAAATAGCCAAGTCCTTCCTAGGGTTAAGGATACCCACTGCCGTCTTTCCCATCTTCTTTGCCTCAATTTGATCTTTTCTCTCCCAAGTACTGTCACCTAAGGTTACACTTTCTGATATAATTATTTGTTTTGCATGCACAAACTGCCTCCCTATTTCGACTGAGAAGTCTTTGAGAGAGAAGCTATTTCACATAATTCTAGGGATTTCTGAATGTACCCAGCAAAGGGCCAAATATCAGGAGTTCATTAATAAAAACTAATTGAAAAGAGTTTTCAACCACCTGTATAGAGGACATACTGCATTTTTCATTTGGTAAAATTGGGTCATTTTTGAGCTTTGAAGGCAATATTGAAGGTCTCTTAAGGATGTAAATTCTTAATTAACATTTCTATTTTGTCCTAACTCAGAGGCACAAGATTCCCAGAGTTGCCCACCAGGTATAATGAGAAATTTGGAGGAACTTTGGGAGTTGAGAAAAAGAAATGTTAACTTGTTAAATTCTTCACTCTCTGAGCTCAACTCTGAATAAAAAATACCGGAGTCAATATTTTCAAAACTGCCAGTGGTAAATATTTTCAAAAGCCTAATTTTAAAAAAGTTTGCCAGTTTAAAAGATGTAATTTAAGCATCAGGCACATGTGTTAGTGAAGTCTGGTAAATAACTTTTTGTATGTGAAATATTTTTGTAAAAGCAGAAGAAAATGGTAGGAAGAGGAAAATGATCTCTGCACGCAGGCATGTTCAATGGACCCTAATTCTACTGTCCTGGTGGTTTCTTTTCTCTGATGCACCCTTCCTTTGAAAAAGATACTTGCTTTATAAGGAAAGGGAAAATTCATTCTTGAAATATGAGAATTCTCTGAAAACCTCTTTTCCTATTGACTCAGAATACTTATTTCACTTCCCCCTTCAGTGAAAAATTATCTTTAACCATTATGACATTAAAAATTACTTATTAAGAATCACCTTGATTAGAGGGGAATTATGGGTCAAATTTTGCCTCTAGGTTTCTGAGCATATTTTCAGGAACTGATCTGCTATCAGATTTGTATTTCTGTTGACTCTTTGTGTGACATAATTTATTATGCCCATAAATGCAAGACTAGGGGCACTTCTAACTAGGTAAACAGCCCACGGTCACTTCATTGCATGACCGTCCTTAATTGAACAATGAGGAAAGTAATTATGGTCTACAAAGGAGACAGATAATTACTCTACTGGTGAGTAACAAGGCACTGTCTCCTCAAAGGGTCATGGAGAGCAGAGGTGGAGTGCTAGGAATGTCTTTGGGATTCGCTGCCTCAGGTTAAAATGCAAAATTGGTTGAGTAACACCTATCAAGCCTGTGCATTTTATGCTTCTGTATGAAGTTGGGAGAATGAAGTACCGACAGTGGATAGGAAATTGGATTCGATGTTGGAAAGAGTCATTTGAAGGAACAATGTGAAGGTCACTAAGAAACAACTTATACTGGTAAATGAAGCCATGGAGAGAGGGCTGGCTCTGTGCTTCCAAAAATCTGCAGCTACTGATCAGTGCAATAGCTGTAAAGCTCTTGGCTGATTACACTCAGCAAGGTTTTCCCCAAAGGACAGTAATGGTCTCCATTGAAAAGTCTATAAGCAAGTTAGTTTGGACATCTAAACATGGCTCTTAGCTATGCAAATAATGACCTTATGTCTTGTAGAAAACAAGCTGAGTGAGACGTCCTTTGTTTTGCTATTTTTCTTCTCTCTGATGCCTAGCCTCAACCATAAACATTTAGCTTGAAGTTTGGTTATCTAATTCTTTTTGCTATCCATTTTACAAAACAAATTAATTTTAGAGTTTCTTTCATTGCACTTCAGTCAAGCTTGTCTTATAGTAAGGACAGTGTTATTTAAGATTTCCTTCTGTCACGTGAGACTAATTGGTCTGATTCATTATGTAAAAAACTATGTGGGCTATGTGACAAATGAGGTAATGTATTTTGAGTACTGGTGTAATTGCTAATGAGATCTAATGTGAGTAAACTGCCTGTAACTTAAGTGTTTTGGCATGATGGATATGTTACATTTTACTAAGAAAGGAGCTGAAATAAGTTACAGCATCAGTTAGCAATGCACTTACACGTGAAAATAGAGAGCAAAGGACAGTATAATTTAAATAAAAATATTTCACTTTAGGGTTAATTTTTTTTTTGATGTGTGGTGTTGTTCCAACATGATGGATTTGAATAAAAGGCTAACTCATGATCAAATGCTGCTTTTAGTGGCCTTGGGACCAATAGTAGCACATTCATTTTGTGTGTGGTGTTTCCAGAGGGATTGCTTTTACAAGAAAGCTAAGGACCAGAGAAACTTATGGTGTTTATCAGTGATAACTGAAAAGATTTATATTCCTTTGTGCAGTGACAAATCTGGGATGACAATTTACAAATTGTCTATGTCCTTGAAGGGATTAGGGGACAGATACTGTAGTTTCTGTGGCTGTAGTTTTGCCCATAATTTTCTTTTTGACTACATAGGTGTGTGTGGATTGATAACAGGCACTAGGGTGAGGAGAGAGATGTTTGAATCAGTGTGGAAAAGGGAAGAGATGTTCAGCTAAGTAGTCAAGACTCAAAGTCCATGAGGGTTTAGCAATCTCTAGAAACAGTCAGGAAAACAGTCAGTACTTACAAGTGCTGTGCAAGGTATCAGTGGATCACTACTGGTGATTTAAGTGTAACAGTAAGGATCCTGAGATGTGGTCATCAAAAACTAAATGGGCCAACTATTGCTGAATACCCCTCCCCAGATTTGGACTATTTAGAGTTAATGAAATGTCTCTGGATTTTAACTCAGGAAACTGGCAAGATTTGGGTGGAGTTCAAGCCATAGGAAGGGACTGGAAAATAGACTTATTAGAGTATAACACTAGATTGGAAATAAAAGCTAGGGGATTATTCTATAACTATGAGACTTGGCTTGGGAGCTCAAATATATAGAACCTGTTATCAAAAAAAGAACAACTGTGGTACATTTACACAGTGGAATTCTACGCAGCAGAAAGAAAGAAGGCACTCCCACCCTTCTTGACAGCATGGGTGGGACTGGAGAGCATTAAGCCAGAGGAAATGAGCCAGACGGTGAAAGACAAATACCACATGATCTCACCTGTAAGTGGAACCTAATCAACAAAACAAACAAGCAAGCAAAATAGAACCAGAGACATTGAAATAAACAACAAACTGACAGTAACCAGAGAGGAGGGTGGAGAGGGATAACGGGGAAAGAAAGGAAAGGGTTGTCAAGGAACATGTATAAAAGGCCCATGGACAAAACTAAAGTGGGGAAAGATGTAAGGTGGGAGGTGGGGGTGGGGAAAGTGGTTGTGTGAAAATGGAGACAACTGTACTTGAACAACAGTTAAAAAAAATGGGCTCCTGTGATGGAGGACGAAAAATATTAACTGACATATGGGAATCAATGTGGGAAGCCAAAGGTTAGCACTCCAGAATAAGGCTGTAGTAAAGAGAGCAAAACATACTAAAATGGAAATTCTATCAGAGAAGGTACCTTGCTTGCCTCTTCAGTACTGAGAAAATAATCTGGTGCATAGTAGGTGCTCATTATATATTTTTAAAACAACGTATGTGAGGTACAGAGTTCTACATGCATATATAAGTGGTTTAAATAGTGCATTAGCTATAGCTCACTTGACACAGAATCAGGGTTTGAGAGAGTCCTGCTTTATCTGATGGGAAAACCAATGGGTACTGGGGAAGATGGAAAGGGAAGTATATGATGTGTGAACAGAGCTGGCTGGCCCAGCCAAAGGTGGAGCTTCCTCAGTGCCTGCACCTCAGCACTTCAATCACAGGGTCATTGTCATACCTTGGGAATTAATATAGAGAGCCATTTCAATTTTTTAGTGTTAAAGTCCCATGTGAGTCCTCTCTGAATAAGACTACTCTCAGATTCCATCAAGAATTATGTATAATCTAAACAACTGATTACAAATAAATCTCTATCCACTCACCTCACCTGTTTTGCTTCTACTGGGGCCAGCCATTAAGGTGGTGAAATGGAAGAGGCAGAAGTTGGCTATATATTGTTTTCAGTCTTTTTTTTTACTAATCAAAAGATTTAGGAAAGATATGTATTTCAAGAAATGTTCCACAGGTTTGCAAAATGAGTGTCAATATATAATATAAATTTGTTGCTTTATAAATGCTTAATGGTGATTATAAAGAGAAAAATTGGCGTGGTAATTTATGTCTTGTGCTTAAACAGGAATTTTCAGCCCTGATCCGTGTGGCTCGGTTGGTTAGGCATCATTTCACAGAGTGAAAGGTTGCTGGTTCGATTTCTGGTCAGGGCACATGCCTGGGCTGAGGGTTTGGTCCTTGACTGGGCCATGTATGGAAGGCAACCGACTGAGGTTTCTCTTCTTTTTATTCTCTCACTTCCTTTCTCTCTCTAAAAACACATGAATAAATTAAAAACAAACACAAAAATTTTCAGAGAATCAATTATATTCTTGACAGTTTAGAGCAATGGATGAATAAGAAATAGATAACTTTACTCGTAGCAATGGAAACTAACTGGAGAGTCACTACAAATATACTAAAATGGGAAATATAATACAATTCATGCCAATAAAGAAACTTACATGGTGAAAACTGCCAAATATGGAAGCAGTAGGACCTGTACTATTGTATCCAAGGAGACAGTTACAGATATCTTGCTCTCTGATGTCTCCCCATGCAAACTCAGGGACAGATAGATTTGCCTTACTCAGTGTCCCTCTCTCTCTGAAACCAAGATCCAAACTCTAGCAATCAATACTTAGTAACTGAATGTATTCACATACATAACGACATTTGTATAAATGCCCATTTGTGATGATTTAATTAATAATAGTGATATCCCCCAGAACACTTTCCTCAGTCTAGAGAGCACACTAATTAATAAAAATAATAGCCATTTGGTCTCTGGCTTAGCACCCGTAGGCCGAGTGCTTGGAAACACAGCTCTGCTGAGTGAGTTCTACTCTTGGGCTTGGAGACTCCTTGCAATCTCATACAGGCCTCTGCTCCCACTTCACTGTGGGTGACCAACCAGCCCAGGAATGTCTCAGTGATTTGCTTTAGCTGCATTCAGTGATTATTATTTACTAGTATTCTCCTTCTTGTCATCCCCATCTCCTGGTGGACAGCCATTGGTTAGGAGCTGGGATAGCACTTTGGGGACAGCCCACCTACATCTCTATATCTAGTCATGGCTGGAACATGTTTTACAAATTTCCTTTTGCTAATTTGTGTCAAAAACTGCTAATTGCTTCCCACTATCCATTGGATCCTGGCAAAAATCCACCTAGCAAGAAATTATATTCCCTAGCTTCTTGCACCTTCATATGATCATGTGGCTACTTTTTGGACAACGAGATGAAAGGAAGAGAAATTTGTCTTACTTCTGAGTTAGGGTGGTTGCTTCCATTTCCCCTTTTTACTTCCTTTGCCTGAGGTAGTGATAACTGGAGCTGCCACCTTATACCTAAAGGTAGATGTCCCCATTTACCCTGAAATGTTCACCTCTGGACTGTTACATGAAACAGAGTCTAATTCAACCCACTCTACATGGGGACTCTGTTGTAGAAGCTTAGCTTGACTCACAGAAACAGTTTTTTCCAGCGAGTTATATGACTTTGTACCAAGTACTTGACCTTAGCAACACTGCTAGTCTTGAGTCTTGAGTCATTTTAATGTTTTTAGTGGTCTTGACTTCTTCTGTCCTGAGCAAGCTGATGGAGTAGTAAGTCTTTCTCTGGGAGTGTATTATGCCAGCCCTGCTCCTCTATGAAGCCAGTTTCATTTTTACTTCTGAATAGATTGGTCTCTCTGGGCTTGATGACAGGCTTGCAGGCATGTCCTTAGCTTTCTCTGTGGGGATTTTCTATAAGGAGCTCATCAGCTCCCTCCCACTGTAGGACCCTATGCTGTGCTCTGTGCCTGTAATGCTTTTGCTCTGGACCTTTGCATCATTCACTTCTCAGCTCAAATATTACAAGCTCCAAACTTTACCCCACACTACATTCTCTTTTCTGTTACGCTGTTAAATTTCCTTTATAGCACTTCCCACTATCTAGGTGATTTATTTGTTTACATGTTCATTCTACTTAGATAGTAAACATTTGAGCACATGGGATTCATTTGTCTTGGCCACTGGTATATTCCTCCTTCCTAGAACTCTAATAGGAAGTAGATGTTCAACAAATATTGGCCAAATGACTGAAACTCCTAAAGGACATTAAAGTTATAAATTGCAGCAACCTTAAGTATGTAGAAGTCTCAAACTAAATACACAAAATGATAGTCTAGCATGACTGAAGTTTCAGTAAAATTTTAACTGGGTCTAGGAAGTTTCCTTTCTGAAATGTTTCTTTATGTATAGCAGCTTATACCTATTAATTTGTAGAGCCTGAAGAGAACACACAGGGTGAGTTAGATATGGAAAGTTTAAAAATGAAAAGAAAACTAATTCTTGGGAAAATTGTGTGTGTGTCTGTTTAATAAAGAAACAAATTATAATTTCAACATCAATTGATGTACTTGTCAGCATATAGAAAAAGAATAAATTATACCTGAGAATTAAAAAAATCTTCTTTGTTTGAATATTCACATTTGTTTGATTTAAACTGGTTGTGATATTTTTCCTTCCAATCTCTTACGTCTGAATCATTTCCTGAGGGTTGTAGCCATTTGCGCCCCAGTGGTCTAATTAATGTACACTTCTTCTCCTTCGGCTAAGACTTCTACATGTAGAAGAGGTTTGATATGGAAATTCTGGCATCCACATGTTTTGGTGATGAAAATTTGCTCACTCTAAGTTGTTAATGGTGTCTCTATTGGTCCTTCAAGTTTTTTCTCTTGGCTTTGTCTTTTCTTCCTGGTAATCCATCTGTGGTAGATTGAATAGTGTCCTCTAAAATGCGTGTTTCATACAGAATCCCAGAAAGAGGATTTTTGCAGGTATAATTAAGGTGCAGGTTGGGATGAGGTCATACTGGATTAGAGTGGACCCTAATTTCAATGAGTGGTTCTTATAAGAGACAGAAAAGGGATCACAGAGAAGATGAGGTGAAAAGGGAGCAGAGATTAGAGTGATGCATTTACAAACCAAGCAGTGCCAAGGATTGCCGGCAGCCCCTAGGAGCTAGAGGTGAGGCGTGGAGAGGCCCTCCCTCAGAGCCTTGTGAGGGAAGCAATCCTGCTGGCCCCTTGATTTCAGACTTCTGGCCTCCGTAAGTGTGAGAGAATACAATTCTCTTGTTTTAAGCTACCCAGTTTATGATCATTTGTTATGGCAGCCCTAGGAAACTACTACAGTGTCTTCCTGGCTTAGCAGGCAACACGCTGAGTAGCCCGCCCCACCCCAACCTCCCATCTTGGGAAGGAAGGCCAATGTTGGTACTCAGACTCAGGTGATTCTAATTTCCCTCTTCTAAGGCTGTCTCTGACACAAAGTACAAACTAGCTATGTTTGAAAACAGTGGCATTCTTTTAAGCTAAGATAGACAGTAGAATCCGTTTTAGTCCAAATTCAGACTTCTGCTATCTATCCTTTGATTCATAATTTTGTGAAAACACACCACATATACCTAACCTTTCACTCTTTCTGATATTGGGAAAGTATAAAATAATCAAAACAGAAATTCAAAACATGATTTTTAACCTACGCCTTTCTTAAGGTATTTAAAAATACTCTCATATTATAAGGCCAGATGTGTCCATTGTAGCTCCGGGAACCCTAATGTACTACTAGAAAGAGTGTGGGCTCTATAACTTGTCATTTCTCTATTTAATTTCTGCTGAAGAATTTCTCTGTATCCTTTGGGTATCTCCATTTCACTCGTTAATGAGTCCTGGGGATATGAAAAGGATGGTGGAACTAAACTGTCAGGCAGGAGAGAAACACTGTGGGTTTTCCCCTGTATGGTACTGCTGCTTTCATCTTGACTCTCCTTGCTTTAGGTCCCTGTCATATCAGCCCTGCATTTTCAAAAAAGGACTAAATAAAAGCCTAATGTTGATTTATTTTGGTTTTCTACTTAGTGTTAACTCATTCTCACTTTGATTTTTAGGTTTTGGGCTTTTATTTTAAGTTTGTTGGCAGGATTTAATGAATTGCTTTAAATTATGATGATTTTGGTTTTTAGGCCTTTTGGGTGAATTATTAATGTAAAGGATAAAAGGAAAAAGACCTCTTATTTAGCTTTATTTTGGACACTCCCTAGGAAGCATCTCTTGAGTAAATGTTAGGATGCAATCACCAAGGCCATGTAATTTACATTTAATAGTCAATGATTGAGCTTTTGGAAAATCTGCATAACATCATTTTTGTTGCTTTTCTTTCATGGGCATAGATTGCTGTTTCACTGTTAGAGTAGCCCCATAATTCACTTAAATGAATGGTTTTGCATTCTGTTTTACTGGGAGAATAAAGAAGCCCACTTCCAACACTGGTGTGTTGACTACTGTTTCACATCCCTGTGATGTGCTTGTTCATCCGTATTGTGTCTACTCTAAGCGTGGACCCCCAACTGTAATGACTCCAAGCAGAACTGAAACCAGTTTTACTCTCTGTCCCTGAACCATCCACCAGTTCTCTGTCCTTCATTACAACTGGTGTCATTGTTACCCACCAGGTTGTCAAGATAAAAACCTTCAACTATTCCTCACTTTGTTTTGGGTCTCACTTTTCCACATCCAATTGGTCACCAATTCCTGTCCATTTCACCTTTTAAGCATCGCTCAGGTTTTGCCCCGTCTTCAGCTCGGATGTGTACATCTTAGTTCTGGTGCCGTTTTCTCTTACATGCTGCATTAACAACTCACAGCTAATGCTACCACTGGCTTCCTATTCTAGTTGCTTCCTACTACCCTCCTGTCATTAGGAGAGTTTTATGAGCTCCTACTTCCATTTTCAAAGAGACTCTTAAAAATTTGGAGGCTTGGCTTTTTTAAGGCATAAGAAGGTTTTCTGGACTCAGAAATACCCCTTTATAGACTTGGCCTCTACACACTCTTTTTGGTCCAGCCAGACCTAATAGCATCACAGAATCTTACCTTCCTGTGGGCAGAGATTACTGTTTCACTTACATGAATAATTCACTTAAGTGAGTGATTATCCATTCTATTTTACGGGGGAAAAGATGTTAAGCCAACTTCTGTCACGGGCATATTTATTTCACATTTCATATCACAGGGCTGGGAGAGCAACCTAGAGGAAAAGAAAGGAGCAGGAATTGAGATGTGAGTTTCCGAGTTCCTACCCAATGGTTGCAACTCTGGGTCTGGGAATAACACAGGTAGGTTTTGAGGAATCAGGGACAGTTAGAATTAGTGCCTTGCTTTCCTGGTTATGCCTGAGGAAACTGAAAGTCTCTTGAGAAGGCCCCTGTCCAGCACTGAGCTGCTACCAGCAGAAATGGTAGGGGAAGGTACAGTCCTTCCAGTTACCCATGGTCCGAGTGTGGCTGCAAGACACCCACAGTTCCCACCTGCCCCCTGGGAGTGTGTGGAGGCTTTGGGGGCACAGGCCCCCAAATTAGATGTAATGTGGATTGGGATGAGGCAGTCAGGGGCATTGTACCTCAAAATGTAACCATGCAAACTGGGTTCTGACCACTTGGCACCTTATCTATGACTTAATGATTTGTGTTGAAGAAAGCAGGTTGTTATTAACAGGGTTCCAACCTTGGGGGTGCTGAGAGCACTTCTGCTTGGAGCCCTTTTCTTCCATAAGACCCAGAACTTCTTTTGCTTTCCCAAAGACTGCAAGCCACAACCGTGTCCAGAAGTACCCTATTTTGTTATTTGTTTTTTAAGCCGTTCATGCAAACGGATTTCCATTCTTTTTGGAATGGGCACTTGTGGGTTAAATCCACAAGTTGCCATTTTCTTGCAGTAGCTTTCTTTTTTAGGATTTGGGGTATGCTGCTTTTAGTCTTCACGCAGTGGTTCACCAAACCAGGTGTCATGCTACACTGGATCGTGCTGCCCCAGATTTGAAGCCCAGAGAGGCGTGCATCCCTGCGTGGGACTCTGCCTCCAGGAGTGGACTTTCATTCTCTGGGGTCTAAGCTCCTGGTGAGCCTGACATCTCCTGGTTCCACGAGCACTCCTGTCCACGACGGGAGCAGGGTCAGAGGCCCAGAACGTCCAAATGCCAAAAGCCCAAAGAGAGAAAGCTTGTCCCAAGCTCCAATGTCCTGTACCAAGAGCCCCACATCAAGAGAGAGACTTCTCTGTACCAAGCATGAGAGAGAGAGAGAGACCATGTTCCTTCTGCCATTAAGTCCTGTTCCCTTTAAAAAGACCCCAAAATTAATAGCCCTGCTTCCCTCCGCCAAGCCAGACCAGTTTCAGAATATGCCACTCCATAGTACTGTCCTTCGGAAACACAGAAGTGTACAGCTTAGCATACCTGGTCACAGCTCAGCTCCAAGCATCCCTTAGGAGCCTATGTGCAGCAGCCTGAGTCCTCACAGTATCTGTGTCTCTCCTCCAGAGCTGCCTTTACTCCAGCCATCAGCTCACCACTGTGTCTGTGTGCTTGGCCAGGCAGGTCCTCCGCAGCACCGTTGCTCTGCCACCATCTGTGCAGGAGCAGTGCTGAGGATGTTTCCAACGGACCTACCAACCTATGAACGACCTACCGACAGACCGACAGGCAGCCCTCATGTTTCTCAGCACACTTCAATTTAAAGGCTCAACTCAGAAATTCCTATGCGAATGAGTATCTAGCTCTTCCTATGGTGTGTCAGTGTCTGCCAATTTTGTCAGTTTCTCAGTGTCTTTGACTCTCAGCTGCCATCTTTAGTTAGGGCAAGAGTTTCCCGGCCAAGCACAGGCATTCAGGGTGGGCATCGGGCAGCTGATGTAAGCATTATAAGAGCTTGCCCCCTGGCTATGTCATGAGTCACTCTGCCGACACACCTTCTCACAGTCAAGTTCACAATTTGCCCCCCTCCCCCAGCAGCCTTCTTCTTCACAGCAGCTCCTGTCTTCAGGAAAGCAGGGGCTGTGAATTTGCCTTTGTTATGTGATGTGCCTCAAATGCTGTGCTTTCTGCTCTGTGGGCACCCTTCCTCGCTCCCTCTGCCTTTTGCAAGATTTGAGGGGAGTGGTGGGGTTCCCCTACTTTCTCAGGACCCATGCTCTGACCTACCTCATTACAAAAAGGCTAGAATGTGCCATATTTCCGTGCACATTGGCACAGCTATCTCAAGGAGTGTTGGCAAGGACCTGGAAGAAAGCATGCTCTCTGGAGACCTATATCCCTGAGTCCTTGGAAAGCTCCAGTGTCCTGCTACCAGAGGCAATCCCAGAACTAAGGACGTAAATAGGAGACTTCTAAAGAGAGGGATCAGCTGATAGGGAGTTTAAACTCTGAATTGGTTCAAATGTGTGGCATTTTAAAGCCAGACAAAATAAAATCACCTTTAACTGACACAGCTTTTTATTCTTCATTTTTGTCATCAGCTAGAATGTAGTTTCACAGCAAATTAAAATCTACATTTCCGTGTCCTGCCCTCTCTTCAGATCTGAACAAATCTGAATAAATTTAGACCCAAACACAATCAATTTACCATATGCACACCTCCACAGGATCCCTCTTGCCTGTGATATATAAAAGTCACACTGCCCTTCTTAGTCCCTGCATGCCAAGTGCTGTGGTTTCTCCCCAAATCTTGAGCCCTAAGCTCCTTCACATCTCTGTAGCACTGTATGTGCTGTCCTTGGACCTGGAGTCTCTTTGTCCCCGGCTGCACATGGGAAAAGCCAATTTGTTTACTGAGACCTGAAAAGTAGCACTGTCTTCTTTGCATCTCTGTTACTGCATTTGTTTCATGGCAACTCTGTTTTTACATACCTGCCTGCTACCACATGAGCCCAGCCCAGTTCTGAATGCAAAGTAGGGAGGCAAATCACCACATTAATTCATTCAGTGTTCGTTGAATTAATTAACTAACGATGCTCATAAAATCTTGTAACAGAAATGCTGTCTGGTGTTTACAGTGTAGTTCTTCTTAAACACCATTGAACTTTCCAATTTGCTTGCCAAATAATTGGTTTTCAGTCAAATCACTTAGTTACAAAAACAGAAAAGCTGTGGTTAGTGAAATTTTGATGCAGATACAAGCTTTTAAACGCATGATGCAAATGGCCATTATTGTTCTCTTGATTTGAAACAAGTGTTTTTCAAATTAATTGTTATTTAATAAAGTTCCTATTGCCTAAAGCTTTATGCTTTGACTTTGACTAAAAAAATGACTTAAGCCTTATTTTTTGGATGTGTGCATGCATAACCTCTCAGAGTCTAACTTCTATGCTTAAATGAAATAAACTAGCAATAGTTATAGGAAGAAGAAAGGGTAAGTAGTTACCAAAATGTGACCCTTCAGTATATTCCACAGTACTGCCTCAGAGTATGAAAAACATTGGTCCCAGGAAACTTGGCATTGAGGACTTATTTTAAAAATTACTGGCTTCATATGAACCAGAACATAACAGTGTTTATGAAATATCTCCCGAGACCACTTTCAATCAGAACAGATTAACTAGATTGAAGTAATGTCATATTATTTTGTACATATATGTGAATATATTTTAGAAGAACTCAAAATGATATGAAAAAACAACCCTGTAGTGTTCTAAAGGTCACTGCATTTGCAGCAGAAAACCAGAGATTTAATCTCAAATTTACTAATAGCTGTATGACCTTCACTGGGAATGGAGTGATAGAGGATTTCCAAGTTTACTTCAGGAGCTGTAATTTGTTAGCATCTAAATCAAAGTACCAGATTAAAGAAGGTGAGTAAAAGCAGAAACTGGAGAAACATAAGAGGAAGAATAAAATTAAAAGGGTAAATGGCATAGATTTCAAAGCCCTGGCAATAGGCAAGCAATCTGAGTTTGTGAGAAAAAAAATAGTATACCTTCAGGGATATTTTCAATAAAACTTATGCTATCTCAGTTTCTTTTCTTGAAACCTAATAACTATTTTCAGACTAGGGCAATATTTTCAGATTTAACAAAAATCTAGGTCAGATACACACACACACACACACACACACTAGCTCACACTACATTTATAGATTTTATGTTTAAAATTCAAGATCACAGTATCATACCCGTTCTTTTAGAAATCTTTCCTATTTTGCTTCTTTTTAAATTTTGCGTCTAACCCAGGGGCACTGCAAGTGCAATGTGTATTACTGTGGTGGGCCACAGAATGTATGGGGGTAAAGGAAGAAAGCATTTGAACTGCTAAAATTTGTTTTATGGGATTTTTTCCTAATTTATGTTGAAGTTCTATGATATTCATAATGATAGGTAGTAGTACTCATACAGCAATTTAGATAAAGAGCATAAACAAGTTGTGGATTCATGACTGAAAGATTTATACGCATAGGGCTGTGTGCAGAAGCTAAAACCCTTCTGGGAGAGATGCCAGCCATTAAAGATGTCTTCCCTTCTGAGACCTCTCGATCGATTTATCTGTAGATATACTTCACATTTATAGAACTCATGTTCTACTGTAAAATTTCAATGTGATTAATGAAGAAAATTTGGGGAATGCAAACATCTGTAAGAGGAGAAGGAAAGGGCATAATCCCCGTGTCCATCACCCATGTGCCCATACACAGTCACCGTTCTTCCAAGACCAGCGTGCCCCAGACAGCCACTGTCATTGTACGTGCCCAAGAGCGGTCGTGCAAAGGTGAAAAATTCCCCAAACTACCTATGATTATTGCTTTGGAGACCTGAGTAGGTTGTAACACTTTTTAAGTTTCTGTTAAAATGTACTTTGAAAGACTGAGGGGCCTTGTTATTTAAACCTATTATTTAACTCGATTAGCATCCTCATTCCAAATACATGCCCAGAAGGTTATGCGGGCTTGAAGAGAGGTGACTTTCTTTCGTAATACTGGAAAAGCAGTCAGAACCAGTTTGACCAGTGATCGAAGCAGTTACTTTCACTGCTTAGTGTGCGTAACACCAATAGCATCTCCGAGAACTCTTAGTGGTTCTCTCTGTGAAGTATCTGAGCCTGGTTCCCAGAGGAGCAGGATTTGTGGTCATTTTTGTTGTTGTGATTTTGGTGGTTGTTGACATTAGGCACCTGACTCTCCAGACATAATAAAGGTATTTTTCTAGGAAAGCGTAGTTTCTGAGAATGACTTTTACTTACACTTTTTCCGCCCAGTAAAGGGGACTCAGTCCTCCTTCTCCTGTATTCATGCATGTACTTAATGCAATAAATATTTAAGCAGTTCAAATGTGCAGAGCACCATCCCAGATAGAATCTGGGTATCCTGGACAACCTTTCCTCTCTGCACTTCACTTTTAAAATGTCTTGACTCGCTATTTTCCACAGACTTCACTATGTATCTTATTAGTATCCTATGAACATGAAATTTATCTGTCTCAGCTCTCTTGAGAATAAATGTATCTTAAAACTTGACTTGCTATAATATTTTTAAACTTTTCAGGTTGGTAAGACACATTCTAGGGGTCGTTTATTTCTCCTGAGACACGTTGGTGTCAGCGCGGACAGGTGAGTGGTAAAGACTAGACCCGAGGTCTCAGCTGAATGACAAGGCCT